>JAABKJ010004901.1:0-23728 GCA_011634705.1 Andricus grossulariae
AAGTAATTCAACTTCCAATCAAGCAGTTGAATTTTCAATAAAAAAGATTAATTCTTAACGAAAAATTTTATTGTTGAATTTTCAACTAAAAATAGAATAGCTCAATTTACAGTTAACAAAATCAATTTTCGACAAAAAAAAGGAATTTCCAAGAAAGTAGTTTAATCTTCAACTAATGAGCTGAATTTTTAACAAAGTAGTTCAACTTTCAACTAAGTAGTTGAATTTTCGACCAAAAAAGAGGAATTTTCAGTCAAAAATAGATTAGTTACATTTTCAATTAAGAAAATGAATTTTCAAATTAAAAAAATGAATTTTCAACAAATAGTTAAATCTTTATCTAAATAGTAGAATTTGTAACCAAAAGAGATGAATTCTGAACAAAAAATATAATAGTTGAATTTTCAATTAGAAAGCATTAACTTGTAATAAAAAATATTTACATTTTCTCATTAGGTTCTATTAATTCAGTTCGCATTCAAGCGAAAAAGCGTTAAAAAGGGAAAGTTTCGTGAAAACAGGGTAAAAAGAGAAATAAGGGAAGAAAATAGGGGAATAGGGGAAAGAGCGTCACATTCTGCGTTAACCCCTCCCCCTTTTTCTCACAAATCGTCACAAAACCTTTTCACCCTCTCAACGGGCAGTGTGACCAATCTCTCTAACTCCTTCCCCTCTCAGCCCTCCACGATCCCCCAACTCTCTTGAAATTATCTCCTTTCTAATATAAACCACCTTGATCACTAAGCCTTCCCATACATCCTATATAGTTATTTTCTCCACTTATACCCCCTCTTGATCTCGCTCTCATCTTTACCCTATGCACCCCTATAACCCTCCGTCCATTTACGCCTTTATCCAATACTCTCTCGTCATAACCCCCTCTTCCCCATAAATCCTTTGTACACTTTACTCTCCTAACATCCTATACTTATTTTCGGTACGTAATACCTTCTCCCTTAGCTCCTGTATCCTCTTCGTCAATTTCTCCGTTCTATATAACCCTAATGAAGCTCTGTACTCATAACTCTACTTATGCCCCTCTCGACATTGCCTCTCTTTCTTATACCCAGTGCACCTATAACAAAAACCTCCTCCTCCATACACTTCTTCTTAATTATCCCCTCTTTTATATAACCCCTTTGGAACCCTTAGTTCTTTCATATCCTATACGTATTATCCTCTACTTTCACGGCCCCCCCCCTGAAATATCTACGATCCTCCCCCCACTCTCTTGAAATGATCTCCTCTCGAATATAAACTTTCTTGATCACTAAGTCCCCATATATCTTATACTTATTCTCTCCACTTAAGCTCCTTCTCGATTTCCCCTCCTCTTTGGCCCATGTTCCCCCATACCCTTTGGACACCTTACTCTCCTAACATCCTGTACTTATTTCCTTTACGTATATCTCCTTTCCCTTTGCCTCTGCACCCATTTTACCCCTTTCCTTCTGTCCTATATAACCCACTGAAGTTTATCCTCTCTGTAAAATTCCTCTCGACATCATCCCTCCTTCTTAGATCCAGTGTACCAATAATCAGCCCCTCGCGCTTCATACCCTTTCTCTTAATTACCCCTTCTTCTATATAACCTCTCTGGACCCGTTAGGCCCTTCATATCCTATACTTACTTCCTCTACTTACCCGCTCCCTCAACCTTTCACGATCCTCCCCCACTCTCTTGAAATTGTCCACTTTCGAATATAAACCCCCTTGATCAATAAGCCGCCCATACATCCTATGCTTATTCTCTACACTTATACCCCCTCTCGAGCTCCCCCTGATAAGCCCATGTACCCCTATATATCCTCCGTCAATTTACCCCTTTATCCTACTATCTCTCATCATTAAACCCTCTGGACCCCCTAAGTTCCCTTATATCCTATACTTATTTCCTCTACTTATACCCCACCCCCTCAACTACTGATGAAAGCGATTTTTGATATCATATTTGGCAGAGGAATAATTATTATAACTTTATATAAGGATAAATGAAGGAAGAAATAGAAAACTAAAACTAAAGCGAAAAAAGAATAAAAAGAAAAGATGTAGAATGGAAGAAGGTGAAAACTAAAGTGGGTGTGAAAGAGAGTCGCGGTTTCGTATAAATTCGTGAAGCTTTTCTCCGGGACGAAGTAAGTCTTGTTATTCCATGTTCGTTAGACAGAATAACATATCTCCTCTCTCAGGGCGCCTGCCAAATACCTATCCCCATGATCCCCAATGTTTCCTTCCTGAAACCTCCAGACCTCATAGTAGCGCCTCTCTTCTGGAGTGAACCGGCGCGTAAGAGGAGGTTTTGCATATTCAAACGCAGTGCTTTGCCTCGAAGCTGACTTTGCTACCCCCAGAGCCCTTCCCCCCGCCCCTCTTATCCTTTTTCCCTCGGGCGAAGTCGTTCTCTTGCTACTTTCCTTTTAATTATTGCGATTAATTAAACTGTAACAAGACGGCGCGTTAGGAAAAAGCTTGAGAGGA
Organism: Andricus grossulariae; assembly: GCA_011634705.1. Taxonomy (NCBI): domain Eukaryota; kingdom Metazoa; phylum Arthropoda; class Insecta; order Hymenoptera; family Cynipidae; genus Andricus; species Andricus grossulariae. The sequence continues at coordinate 2,479 of JAABKJ010004901.1, forward strand.
AAAGAGACAGAAAGAAGAGGATGCAGGGGTTGGAGAGAGGGAGGAAATTTAATTATTGTGACGCACTTGAAAACAATGGACTAATCAGTTGGTGACTGAAACACTTTTATTGCATCAACCCGATTTTATAAGATTTATAATACAGTATTTTATTTTAGTAACTAAATTCAAATATCATCTCCCCCTAGAATACGTCAGCCCCTCCCGTCTTCTAACTCCACTATTCCCTATTTATTACCCCTTCTGTATCATACCCACTTCTCTATCATCCTTCTCCCAATATACACTTATACCCCTGTGCGGCCGTGCATACATCACGCAGTCTTTTTTTGGCGGGGGGGGGGGATTGATGATTTTTCTTGCTATCTTACATGGGGTGGGGGTATGTGGGTGCGAGGGGTCATGTCTCAGATTTTTCTTTACTTTGGGCTATTAAAAATGATTTTGATACTAAGTAACTGTGCCAAGTTGTAGTCCGAAATTGTTAAAATTTTTTAAAATATGTGCACTAACAATCTCAAGCTACTTTTTTTTCATTTTGATCATAAATCAGTTGCTAATAACAATAGGGATACATGTTTAAGACAGTTTTTACTCGTAATTTTTTGAAATTTTATTGGAAAAAATAAAAAATCGTGATCTTTTATTCATTTACGTAAAGAACCATATTTGTCATTTTAAAACCTTTTCTTTACGAGATATTTCGTTTGAACAAATCATAAACACATTCAGAAATATCCTACAGTGCATAAAAAAATTTGGCGGTGCCATTAATTTTCTTTTTTGTCAAAAATGTTTTTGAACAATTTTAAACTAATTTTTTTCTTTTAATCATAACCCAGTTGTTGATAACAATAGAGAAAAATGTTTGATACAGTTTTTATTGGTAATTTATTGAAATCTCAGAAAAAAAATAAGCTGTTAATTTTGTCATTTGTATATTAAAAAAAAACAATATTTAACCGTCATTTTTGAACCTGTTCTTCGTGAGATATTTAAAAAACATGCATTGCGAAGAACAGGTTTTAAAATGATAATTAAATTTTGTTTTTTAAATAAACAAAAAGAAAAAATAAACATTTTTTCTCTATTATTATTATCAACTGAGTTATAAAAAGAAAAAATAGCTCAAGTGTAACAGTATTCCTGGTAATTTACCAGGAATAATGATAGATGAATAAAAAAAATTAGGGATCATCCAAAAATGAAGTAAGGCGAGATTTTCTCTGCCCCCCCCCCCCGGCCCACCATCTACCTAAGATTTCATAAACTTAAGGAACAAACGAAAAGTTCATTTCTTTTATTCATGTCTAATATTTATTATTAACAATGATAATTGTTAAATTATCGGTGAACTTTTTTCTTAAAATGCCAATTTAGTTTCACAAACATACAACTTTTTCATTGTTTCAGGGCCTAACATGTTGCATAGTCCGGCACGCTTTGTGCAGTCCGAATTAAAAAATGTATAGTCCAAAATCAACAAATGTGCGTTGAAAAATTAAATTTATTTTTCAAGCTAAATTTCCAGCTTTCCAACCTAATATTTTAAAACTATTAAAAATGGATTTTAATGTTCATTTGAACTATTGAATTTTAGTCTATAAATTATCGAAATTCCTATTTATTTATCGCATGTTTCACAGTAATTCCCCTTTTTCTCGTTTCACACTTAAATGAGATCTGAATTAATTATTTTGTTGAAAATTCAACAATTTTTTAAGAAGTCATAATATTTTATTGAAAATTCAACCGTTTTGTTGAAAATTTGTCTTTTTGGTTTGAAAATTCAAGAATATGATTGAAATTTTTTTTCTTTCTTGACTGAAAATGTTTTATTGGACAAACATTAAATTTTTCTGGTAAAAATTCGTCTTTTGGTTCTGAAAATTCATCTCTTTTTGTAGAAATTTCATCTTTTATTCTGAAAACTGCAACTGTCTGGTTAAAAATCAACTTTTTTGGTAAAAATTTACATTTACGATTTTAAAATTCAAATGTTTCTTAGAAAATACGTTCTTTCCAACTCGAGAATTCAGCAGTTCATTCCCACTATTTTTGGTTGAAACTTAATTCTTTTTGGCTAAAAATGTAATTTTTGTTTAAATTCAATTATTTTGTTAAAAATGCAACTATTTTGATAGAAAGTAATCAATTTTGGTTGAAAATTAAACTATTTTGGTAGAAAATTTGTCTGTTTGGATAGAAAATTCATATTTTATCGTAGAAAAGTAACCTTTTTTGTTTGAAAATTCATCTTTCTTGGTTGAAAATGATCTTTTTTTGTTGAAAATTTGCATTTTCAGATTGACACTTCAACTGTCTTCTAAACAATTATTATTTTTTGCCAAAAATTTGACTTTTTGTTTAAAAATTGTTCTTTTTTAGTTTAAAATTCAACTATTTTTAATATTGTAAAAGCATATCGAGTAAGTTTATTTAGTTTATATTATAGCAATGGTCTATGAAAAAAGTAGCATAAAGAATATTTGTAGACAAAAAAGAAAAATGGTAATATTATGACGTTTTGTATTCTCCATAACTAGTACGGTCTTCGAGATTTTTTTTCTTCTTATACTGGGTAGTCGCGTCCGGTAGGAAATGTCATCTGGTTCAGTCCGTCGGCATTTTTAGTTCTTGAATAAGATCCCTGGTTAATTTTCCAGCCGGAAATGAATGCCTTTTTTTACAGAGAAGAAGGCAATTATACTTTTGTATACTGGGAGACGAATACCTCGAAAACGGAAATAAGTTTTAACTAATTAAAATATTCTAGGGGACTAATAATCACTTTATATAGATCCTGATTTTTGTCTTCCACTGACACTTTTCTTTAAATGCTAAATGTATTAAACTTTAAAAATTATAATACCTGTACAGAATTATTAAGATTTAAATCTTGAGATTTTATAAACATTTCTTTGCATATATTTTGAGGAAAAAGTGCACTCTTCTCGGAGAAAAAATAAATTTAAAAGTTTACGTAATATAGAGACAGGAGGCATTCGGTAAACCAAAGAGATAATACACATTATGATCCCTATGGAAACACTTTACACGTATGCACTCTGTGTTATCTAGTTTCGAGTTTGGTTAAGTTTCACCATGTTTTAGCAGACGAGACATTATATAACTACAGTTAGAACGTTCTTCTGCCGTGAAGAAGAGGATTACATGTGAACAGTTTACATAAGCTTGAACAACACTTTAAAGATATTAAATTTTCAAAATCTGAGCAATAGGTCTGCTAATATCTACTTATTATAATATATATTTAAAAAATTAAATAATTCGTCAAAAACCAGTACGGAGTATTCCTCATTTCGCCTTATTATGTATTATTATGTCCTATTGCGACTGATTACGCATTATTACTCCTTAATGCAGCAATTTTATTATTTATAATTATGGTTGGAGAATAAATTTTTATTTTAGCATAATTTGAAGTCAAATTTAAACCACAACTAAACTCAAATAATCAGCCATAAATTAAAGTAAACTTTTAAAGTGTTTTATTTTATTACCAATCCTTATTGTTACAAACAATAAATAGTTCTCGAAATAGTTATAATTAAACTCGAGATTAAACTGCTTACAACCAAATGAATAAAATGATCATTTCTTAGTGGAAAATAGATTTTTTCCCATTAAAACTTCTTGGAAGTTAATATTAATTTTGGTCAAGATCTTACGTAATAAAAAAAGAATAAATAATAATAACATTGCCGCAATCACAATTTTTAAACATATCAGCGTGGAAAATATTTTTTTTTCAGAATGCGTGTAACATGCGTACAACATTTAATAAATTATAATATTTGTCGTAGTTAGTTGATTTATAAATGATTGCTGCTTTTTTCTACGTGACAATGCAAAATTTTTGAATTTTTTAAACAATTTGTACATAAAATTGATAACTTTGATGTGCACGTACTTCAAAAATTAATATCGACAAGCTTTCAAGAAGCTTTAATGAGAAAAAAGATTTTTTCCACGAAGAAATGGTCCTGTGTTACATTTATTTGAACTATTTATTAATAACAATAATAAACGTTAAATTTTCGCTACATTTTTTTCTTAAACTATCAATGCTAAGGTACTATTAAAACAGAGTGAAAAAGCACTTACTTAAGTAAAAAATATTTACAGTTTCGTATTTATTTAATAAATTGTTATAACAATTATAATTTCAATTATTAACTGAAAAACATGATAAAATATCACTATTAACTTAGTTTCGACAGAACTTACTGCGAAAAAAGGAATATTTCCACGAATAAACGTTCCTTTGAGACATTTATTTGATATATTTGTTATGAAAAATTAAGTATATTCCCTGTTAACAATTGTACATCTAATACAAAATATAAGGCATTTTAGGAAAGAAATTAGTGTTTTTAACATTTGCACACTATACTAAAGTATTTCTTTATATAAACTGTTTATATCAATTAACTTGTACACTCGATTAACTATTTATATTTCTTAAGTATTATGTATGCATTTTTTATGATCAAGACTAAGTTTATTGAAGCAATTATTAAACAAGAAAAATTTGTTTAAATAAAATTAATGTAGATACCATATTGAATTCAATATGAAACTCTTTGAAATCCTAAGATTTCAAGACGAAATATATTGACTTTTCAACAAAATAGTGAGATTTTCAACCAAAAAAGATTTTCTACCATAGAAGATGAATTTTCAATACAAAAGAACATATTTTAAACAAAATCGTTGAATTTTTGACAAAAAAGATTACTTTAACAAAAAAGTTGACTTTTCAACAAAATATTACAATTTTTAACAAAATAGTGGAATTTGTAAACAAAAAGTTAAATTTTCAACCTAAAAAAGATTAGTTTTCTATCAAAAATGGAATAGTTAAATGTTTAAATTTAAAAATTAGTTTTAAACAAAAAAAGTAAAGAATTTTTAACTGCTTGTGTTTAACGAAAAAAGACAAATTCTTAAGAAAATATTTGATTCCTCAGCCTAATAGATAAATTTTCAACCAAGATAATTAATTCTCTACCCAAAACGCCGAATTTTCAACAAAAGAGCTAACTTTTAAAGCTAAAAAGTCGAATAAAAAAAAACAGTTAATCATTCAATTATTAGCTAAAAATATTGATTCAATATCAGTATTAACTTGCCTCCGACAGAACTTATTGAAAAAAACATAATCTTCTACGAATAAGCGTACTTTTGGGAAATTTGTTTGTTGAAGATTCACCTTTTTTGGTAGAAACTTTGTCTTCTCAGTTAAACATTCAACTATTTGATTCAAAATAATCTTTCTTATTGAAAATTCAACTGTTTTGCAGAAAATTAATCTTTTGGTTTGAAAATTCTTCTGCTTTATTGAAAGTTTGTTCTTTTTGGGTTGAAAATTTTATTATTTTAAAGGGAAAATTGAACTATTTGCTTGAAAATTTACCTTTTTTGTAGAAAGCTTTTATTTTTGGCTTAAAATTTCGATATTGCGACTGAAATTATTTTTTCGTTATTGACTGAGAAATCCTTCTTGGGTGAGAATTTAACTTTTGGTGATAATTCATCTTTTTAATTTTGAAAATTCATATATTTTGGTAGAAATTTCATCTTTTTTGGCTTAAAAATGCAACTTCTTGTTGAAAGAAATCTATTTTAGTTGAGGATTCAAATATTTTTTTGAAAATTCGCGTTTTTTTGGTTCTCTTCAACTGTTTTTGATTTAAAATAACATTTTCTCTGTTAAAATATCAAGTATTACAATAATTATTGCCGAGAATTCATCTTTTTTTTGGTTGGGAATTGAACAATTCGGTTGAGAGTTGAATTATTATGTAAATTGATAAGAAACAACAAAATTTCATCAAACTCCCCCTCCCGAAAAATCGTCACGTTATTTTTGGATGACTCCTAAATAAATTCACGAAAAAAATTTAGTCGGCAAAAATTAAGTTAGAAAGGGCGGATGAGGGCGAAGCTTACGGACCCTAACAAAGGGTCGTGATTCAAAACTTCAGAAAAAACTTTACGTAATTAATGCACGGCTTCTGAGTCGAAAATTAAACGAAAGTCGCCTCTGACACTTCCTACAGATTTTAAGAAAGAATATTTTTGGTCTACTGGATTTGTTATGTGGAAGAATTTGTAATTTGCTTCAATTATTAAACTTTCATTCTTGAACTCGAAATAGCTAAAACCAATTTTTCGATTTGTTTTTAAATCAACAAGTTAAATTTTTTGAAACTTTTTAAAAACATTTTTTTCTAGTTTAATCAGCTGATGCAACATTTGTCTGAAGAACTCATCTCATATCGACCTTTTCGAACCCCTTTCTTCTATCCCAGATAAGTGGTCATTTCGCCATCTTCATTTAAGTGGGACTTAAACCTCGAGGCTTTCATTCTGAATAACGTTTGTGATCAGTTAAATTTGAAGTTAAGCTTCCACTTTAATTTCAAGTGAAGTACTTTCAACCCATTCTTAGGGGAGAGTAAACATGAAAGTATAACCCTTCGATTCCGCATATTACGTTTAGTAAGTCATTTTTTGAGCAATGACTTATTTTTTATTAAATCCTTAAATTCTGCCTTTCTATGTTGACTACTTTTAGTAGCATATCGTTTTCCTTCATTTCGTTTAGAGAAACACAATGTATTATTTACATGCGGTGAAATCGGCACTAGAGTTGACAGTTCTACCCTTGACTGGGCGATAAAAGTTCGCCGTTTCTTGTCGATTGAAACTTCCTTTATAAGTTTACTGTTTCCAATTCATAAAACTTTTATCTTATAGCACAAGTTCCATTCTTCGCGAAAGAATCAAAATCTTTGTAAATAATTCATTCGGCGAAAGGTTTCTTTAAGATTGTGAAAATATCTGGAAATGAAATTGGCACCTGACTTTTAACAGGGTGTCTACTAACCGGAAAACCGGGAAATAGCTGGAACTTAAAATAATACCGAGAATTAACAGGGAATAAAAATTCCAGCCGGGAATCACATTTAAAGTTTTGCAAACAGTGATTTTTTATTAATCGTGAAAGCAAGACAAATCAATTTAAATGTTTATCTTTTTCATAAAAAGTTTTTTTTACGAAGTTTTTGCACTGTCAATTTGTAAATAAAAATTTCCAAATAAGTACTTTTATTTCCCGATAATATTGACTTCTAAATGTTCCTAAACATTATTGATAAAAGGGAAAATTTTATTTGTAAATGATTTTATAACAATGGAAAATAATTTAATATTAATAATAATTTAATTTCCAAAAATGTCGAAAGAGAATCTAAAAAATGTTAAGGAATATATTTTTTTAATTTTGATGGATTTTAAGGTTTGTTATGAAAATTGAATTATTTCGAAAGAAATATTAATTAAAAAATTTTTTCAAACGATTTCCAAAAATTTCAATGAATTTATAAAAACGTAAAAAAATCTACAAGATTTTAAGGCAATTTTTGTAATTTTGAAAGATTTTAAAAATTTTAGAAAAAATTCGAATCATTTAAATCTGAAGAAGATTTTAAATCATTTTACGAACTGTCTACCGTTACGAAGATTTCCGTAAGATTAACCCCTTTTCCCTATTCAGCTCGTTCAGTGCGAATGCTATGGAGAATTCCGTAGTACTAGTAAGTGCCAAAATTTTAAATAGTTTTCTGATAATTCGAAAAATAATATAGAAGATTTTGAAGCAAAATTTTTCAATTTCGCAAGATTATCAAATTTTAGAAAAAATTCGAGTAAATTTAAAAGATATTTACTAGTCAAAAGATTCTAGAATAATTCAAAACTTGAAAAGATTTAGAAAATTCTAAAACAAAATGTAGATTGTTGAAGATTTCGAACCAAATATTTAGAAGCTCCTTTAGAATTTTGAAATGTTTCAAGAGAATGAAAAGATTGCTTAAGACTCCTGGGAAAATTGTGAAGGATTTTTTATTTTAAAAAGTTAATTTTTAATTAAGCCTTCAAAAAAATTCAAATGACTTCTGAAAATGTCAAAAAAATTGTAAGGATTTTAAGACAATTTTTATTAGTTTAAAAACTTTTTCAAAATTTAAGCAATAATTCGAGTCAGTTTAAAATATGTTAAAGCATTCTTTTAGTAAAAGCGTCACCATTTCGGTAAAAAATGCAATTGTTTTGTTGAAAATTAATCAATTTCGGTTAAGATTTCAAACATTTTGTTGAATATTCGTCTTTTCTTGTTGAATTTATCTGTAATTTGTAAAAAAATCAGTTTTTATTGTTTAAAATATTACTATTTTGTTTCAAATTAGTTTTTTTTTAAATTATTTTTTAACTGTAAATTTAACTATTCCATTTTTGGTTAAATATGGATCTTCTTTAGTTGAAAGTCTTTTGTTGAAAATTCGTCTTTTTTGGTTGAAAATTCGTCCTTTTGGTAGAAAACTCGATTACTTGTTTGAATTTTTTTTTTTTTTAAATTCATATTTCCAGATTGAAAATATAATTTTTTGTTTACAAATTCAAGTATTTTGTTGGAAATTGGTCTTTTTGGGGCGAATATCATTTATTACATTCTTCGTTGACAATTTATATTTTTTTGGGTGATTTGCAGATTTGGGAAGATTTCAACCAAAAAAATGAAATATATTTTTTTATTTCTTTGGTACTAGCGATTAATTATTGATTGATTATTAAAGGGTTATTACAAAAAGTATTATAAAAATTATTTATTTTAATACTAAGTGAATTTTACATTAACTATGTTATAAAATCATGTAATTATAATTAAACTGTCATAATAAAAGATTTTTGTATTCACTTTTCGATAATTTATCATTAATTAATTAATTAATCGCTTACACCAAGGACATTAAAATTTTTACCGAAGAATTATACACCAATTAGTTTAAATATGATAAGATATCACTATACATAAAATTAACAAGGCGAAAAAATTATATATAGTTTATGTATAGTGTGAAGTATTATATATAAAATATATATAATTTTTCCACCTGGGTATACATAGGTAAACCTTATCTTAATAAGTTTTATTTGTACATCTAGTAAGAGGAGATTTGATACTTACAACCAGGAAAAAATGGGGGAAAATTGGGAATTTAGTGGGCGAAAATTAGTTGACACACTGCTTAAAGTTTATGTTCGAGACATTAAAATTGCCTCGAAAATAAAAAATATTTTGTGCCCAAATAACATAAATTGAAAAACATTTTTTCTCTGACAAGCTAGAATTTGGAAGCCTCTCATTTTTTTTAATTCTGAAGGACAACAATAACCAGCGCGTATGTCATGGATCGGACCATGTTTGCCTTGTAATCGCATTGGCGATTTCACGAATGAAAAAGGACCCACGTTTGGACATCGGCGGATATATAAAAGCCCCCCTCGAGTCGGGCGAACACAAATCCAAGTTGCATTGATCGCAAAACGAAGCTCTATCGAAAGCTGTCCAGATATACATATGTGTACTGTATAGGCGTGCTATTCAATTCTATACATGCATGGATTCATGGGGGATATATCTGTATATAATAATGTGTATATAGGTACGAAGGGAGTACCTATCGAACGGGTAACAATGACACGGTCATTAAACATGATCGGCCTCGAGACTGGAGGATCCCTGATTCCCTGGCAAGAACTGGTCATGGGACATAGATAATCTTGCCCAATCGCTTAATGCTTCGTTCCATTCTCAAGATGTCATGTGAATCAATTTAGGTCGAGTCAATCGGTCGGAATTCCCAGGAAATCGATTTTGAAGAGGCCAATTCAAAAAATCATTGCGTCTCCAAGCCAACCAACTTTATTGGGGCAGTCCACGACTCGTCCTCACATATGCTTTCAGGGCGAGATCGTACGCTCGGTCTGGCTCTTGTGAACCTCCGTGGTGACGAAAGGCACACCCCCACTACCAGCACACTATTACCCCTCTAGTGTTTTCCCTACTCGGGAAAACCTATATCCATGAAGTGATTGATACTGGTCTGGCGGAATGAAAAAGGGAAATGTTGGAAATTTCAGTATCTCATGAAACTATGAATAGCTTGGGAGCAATTTTTCTTTCACACTTTTCAGGATGTCGGTTGGATTGGCAGTCCACACTTGTTGTTTAATCCAACAACATTTTTCTCGTTTAAAAAAAAAATTGTTACTTGTGATGAGGGACTGCCTGCCGTCACTACCAGTGGTGCACTCAGACTGTATGTCCAATATCGTCCAGAAACAGGTATGAGGACGAGTCGTGGATCGCCCCTTCGGGGATCCCCTGACCTTTTTCACCTGAAGCTTGACCCCCTGAACCTTGAACCCTAGCCTTTGACGTCTGACTTTAAACCCTGACCTTTGACTTAGGAGCCGTCCATGAACTTCGTTACTAATCTTGAGCTATTTTTGACCCACCCCCTCCCATTAACTAAACACGAATTTCACGTTTAATCTGCGTTTTTCGCGTTTCTGTTGAGTTCAATTGCCAATATGCCTACTCGTAAGTGAATGTGTATTGAACTATAAGCTTCGGTAATGAATCAAAAACAATTTAAAATATTCCAATATCAGGCTTAACAGCCCAAAATGCTCTCAAAACAGGGAAAATAGGGTGATTTTTCACGAAAATAGGGGAATAATAGGGGAATAAATTCTTTTAAATAAAATTAATGTTTATACTATATTGAATGCAATGCAGAACACTTTAAATTTCTAAGATTTCAAGTCTAAATTTTAAACCCAAAAAGATAAAATTTTCATACTAAAAAAGGATTTTTCAACCAAACAGTTGCATTAACAATCAAATAGTTAAACTTTCAAGCAAACAAGATGAATTTTCAACAATATAATTGACTTTTTAACCAAATAGCTCAATTTTCAAGCCAAAAAGACAATTTTTTTCGAAGGTAATTGAATTTTCAACAAAAAAGTTTATTTTCAACCAAGAAAGATGAATTTTCAACCAACAAAAATGACTTTAGTATTAAAAGATAAATTTTCAATCCAAGAGGACAAATATTTAACAAAACATTTGAATTTTCGACAAAAAAAATTATTTTAACAAAATGGTTGTATTTTTCACATACAATGATGAACTTTCAACCAAATGGTGGGATGTTTGAACAAAAACTATTTACATTTAACTCAAATCAGTTGCATTTACAACCATATAGTTGAATTTTTTAACTGAAAAGACGAATCTTTTAGAAGAGAGTTAAATTTTCAACAAAAAAGTTAATTTTTTACCAAAAAAGATGAATTTTCAGCCTAAAAATATGACTTTCCTACCATAAAAGATGAATTTTTAATAAAACAGATGACTTTTCGACTAAAAAATATGACTAACAAAATAGTTCAATTTTCAACAAACTAATTAAACTTCCAACCAAATAGTTGCATTTTTAAACAGATAACTGAATTTTTTATCTACAAAGATGAATTTTCAACAAAGAAAATTAATTTTCTAGTAAAAATGGAACAGTGAAATTTTCAGTTAAAAAAATTACTCTTAAAAAAACAATTTTTAATCACTTTAATTCATTGAAGAAAGACGAATTTTTAATAAAACAGTTAAATACTCAATTGAAAAGATGAATTTTTAGCAAATAAGATTAATTTTCTACGCAAAAAGGCAAAGAATGTTCAATAAAATAGTTAAATTTTCAACCAAAGGGGTGCATTTTAAAAAAATGCATTTTTAAATAAGTAGTTCAACTCTCAACCAAGTAGTTAAATTGTCAAACAAAAAAGATGAACTTTGAATCAAATAGTTACATTTTCAACCAAAAATGTGAATTTTCTACTAGAAAAAGACTAATTTTCAACAATATTTGAATTTCCAATTAAAAAGATTAATTTTGAAGCCAAAAAGACAAACTGTCTACAAAACAGTTAAATTTTCAAACCAAACATATGATTTTTTAACCAAAGAAATTCATATTTTATAATTAGTTCAACCTTTAATTGAGTAGTAGATTTTCAACCAAAAAATATGCATTTTAAGCAAAACATGTCATAGTTAATGTTTCAACGAAAAAATATTTTTAGTTTAAATCAAAATCAGTTGGATTCAACAAAAAAAGAGGAATTTCCCAACAAATAATTGAAGCCTCATCCAACAAAAAATTAATTCTCAACCAAACCGGTGAATTTTTAGCCAAAAAAGATTAAGTTTCAACAAAGAAGACTAATTTTCTACCAAAAAGGACTAATTTTCAACCAAAAAGTGGAATAGTTAAATTTTCAGTTAAAAATTATTTTTCAACCAAAAACGAAACAAATTTTGAACAATTATTTGAAAATTTTATAAAATAGATGACACTTTCACAAAATAGTTACATTTAAAACAAAGTAATTAAATGTTTAACTAAATAGTAGAATTTGTAACCAAACGAGATGAATTCCGAACCAAAAATATGATAGTAGATTTTTCAACAACAAAAAATTAACTTTGAACCGAAAATAGTTGGATATTCTCATTGGGTTCTGTTAATTCAGTTCGAATTTAGTGGAAAGCAAACGAGAAAAAGGGGAAGCTTCTTGAAAACAGGGGAAAAGGAAGAATTTTTGGAAAAAGTGGTGAAGAGCGGAATAGCGAAAAGAGTGTGAAGTTTGAAAAAGTCATTTTCAAACTTATTAAGTAATTATTGAACTGTACCGTCGCAGGGGCATCTTCCGCAAAATTCGTAAATTTAAAAAAAATGTATCACCAAGAAGCGTACTAAACGTTAACTAATTTCGGAACTTTACTTCCACTGACTCCCTTCCTCCCTTAAATTGGTAACGTTTTTTTCAACAATCACCTTTGACACCTTATATGTGACCCCTCCCCTTTGATTCATACATTTGACTTTTGACCCCTGTTTTTGGCCACTGACTTTTTAACTCTGACCTTCGACACCCTAAGCTATGTCTCTAGACCTTTGACCTGATTAACTTGACCCTTGGATCCCTTCCCCCGACCTTTGGCATCTGACCCATGCCCCATAGTATGCCATATCGAATAAATATAAATGGTATGAATTTATATAAATTTAGTGAATAATTTCTTGTGTAATAGCTATGGAAAGATGTTTTCTCTGCCTGTCAGAGAACTTGGAGAGAATTCCAAAGAGAGCACTTCTCCTGAGGCTGAGCGTTGCTAATTGCGAGTGTCTTAAATGCTCAGAGGAATGAGAAAACGAGGGTGGAATGAAAGGGGTTGGAAAAGTGAAAGTGGTAGTTGTGCGGGAGGGAATCCGCAGACAATCAGCGAGGCATATTTCATAACCGGCGATCCGTAACCTGGAAATTTTGTCGATAGGATGAGTAAGTTGCTGGACGCCTTCGAAATTGAATCCACAATCGAATAAGAGATGCTTCACCGCTTTAACGTATGCATTGCTTTGAACCACCGGTCAATGTCCTCATCCCATCTATCACATTCCTACTTTTCTTTTTCTTTATTTTTTTTAAATTCTCTTTTCCATTTTCTTATACGTTTCAATAGATAAAGGAAAAAGTATACACATCTCATGAAATTCAAAAGAGCAATAGAAAACAAAATAAGATTATCATTATTATTATTATTATGGCTGTGTCTAGTCGTCTCGAAAAATTGGGGAAGTTGGAAATGGGGATGAACTAGTCGTCCCGAAAATTCGGGACGACTAGCCAAGGTTATGAATAATATTGGACTTGTCATTCCGGAATTCGGGACGAGACACTTCGTATTATTATTATTATTATTGTTTTACCTGTGAGACAAATCAAGGAATAATATGGGATCAAGAAATTGATATAGTATGGGTAAGTAAGGGATGTATAGGAGAGGAGATAGATTTTAGATCCATCGAGAAGTCACTTGTTGCTTATTTAAACAACATGCTCATTCCGCAACACCGATCCGCCGCAGGTAGCTGATCAATCTTTCTAGCAATCACCCCAGGTGTAGAGCATCACAAAGTCATCGTACGTTACGATTCACACATAAACACTCAAACTGTCCAGTAAGCCTTAAATATTACAAGGTAAATGAATGATCATACAATGAATTATTTTGAGAAATGAAGATGCTGAATTGAGAAAATGTTATGAAAGATCTGAAAGGTTTAAGTACCAAAAAGCGAGTGGTTCGCCAATTAGTACGCTCGAGTTAATAAGTCTTACCCCAAAGCAGGTGAACATTGGCTCGTGTTTGCGGATAAGTTCTAAGGATTGCGTTCACAGGCTCTCTTGAGGATCCACCAGAGCGTTAAAGCGTCAAGTCATAACCACCCTAGAGTGGAGTTGGAGACGTTGACAAAGAACCTTCAAACAGAATTTTGCTTTGCTCAAGAAAACCATCAAGGATACCTTGAGGGATTCGATTGTTTCTCCTAAATAGAGGTAATAATCCAATCACAGTAAATTCCCATTTATCAAATTAATCCCGAAATTTAATGAAAATGATACTGCCGAGTGCCAATTGTTCGGTCACGACTAAGTCAAGACCGTCTATATGCACACTGCATTTTGAAAACTAAACTTTCGACAAAACTTCCTAAATTTTTTTAAACGAAAAATCATGTGTTTCGACAAATACTTGAACTACGTAAATCTAAAGAAACACTTTTCGAAAATAAATTAAAATAATCTACAAAATTTTTCTCCCACCCTAAAATGCGAAATTTTCTGAAAGATTACATGTTAATCCAAGGAAGTCGTAAATCATCCAGAAATAGAAGTCAGAACTAGGTAAATCTATAGAAAATTTTAAAACAAACATTAATTTCCAGAACTGAATATTATTAACGTTTTTTTATTTAAAATTTATGTTATTAACCAAAAAGTTAAGTATTTTAGTTGAAGATTCATCATATTAGTTGAAAAATCATATCTTTGGTTGAAAATCCAACTATTTTTGGTTGGAAGTACATTCTTCTTTGATAAAAAATCTACTATTATATTTTTGGTTGAGAATTGATCTTTTTTGGTCACAAATTTTATTATTTGATTGAACATATGATCATTTTGTTAAAAAATTCAACAATTTTTTATTAATTTTTCATTTCAGTCATTTTTCTATGAAAATACAACTGCGTTGTTGAAAATTAATCTTTTTGGGTGTAAAATTACGTTTTTTGTTGAAAATTCATATTTGCGGATTGAAGATTCAACTGTTTTGAAGAAAATTCACCTTTCTGGCTTGAAAATTCAACAATTTGATGGAATTTTTTCTCTCTAGACTCTCTCTAGTATGAAATTAATCTTCTTGGTTGAAAATTCATTTTTTTGGTTGAAGATTCATCATTTTATTTGAAATTTCGCTTATTAATAGAAAAATTAAATTTTTCTCAACTAAAAATTAAACTATTTAAGTTCAGGGTTTATGATTTCAGTTTAATGTATTGCACAGAAAAAAATTTACCCGCTGCAGATCGGTCTCGGCTCGGTGTTTGTATTTCTCCCACATTTGCGCCCAGACCTTTTACAATTAAAGGTCAAATCATCGACAACTGTAACTTGGCGATTATGAATTCTCCTTTGTTAAAGCTCCTTTGGCTTTAACGAACACATTCTTATCACGTATCTCGTGCTTCGCACTCGATTTTGTCCAACATCTGAACTTTTCTACATTATGTTCAACACTATCATATCAAATGTATATCATATTTATTTCTGTATCTCAAGCTGGTACTGCTTATTCAGATTTTGCAAAATAATGTACAAATTTTATTTTTCATGATTACTTCAATATTTGCTTTTTCTTTTGAACTAATTTTTATTTTCAGCTACCCTGAAAAATTTATCATTTCAATAAATTTATCTTATCACAATTCACAATATGCACTGGTATTGAAACACACGTATTTTCATTGTCTTGTTTTTATAATTATTAAAAAGTGTGCATCCTATACAAAAAATGTTGTTATTATACATTTTATTACAAATTGTGTCGTTTCTCCATAAATTTAATTTGTTGATTTTCAACGTTATTTTTTATGATTTAAACTGAAAATACGCATACTAGTGTAAAGTGGCTATAAGCAAATTTGTAGATATAATTCAGGCGAAAAATTTTGTTAAATAAAAAGTTATTGTAGCTTGTGTCGTTTTTCCAAAAAGTAAATGTTTAATTTTTGATGCATTTTTATAACAAGAGGTTATAACAAATTTGTAGATCTTTCTTGGTTGAACAACTTTTGTCTTCTCATTTTTTTTCATCTCTTGTGTCATTTTTCTAAAAATTTAATTTTTTAATTTTTATTCTTTTTTTACGAATGAGAAAAAACTACTCGCCCTTTCTCAAAATTATAAATAACAAATCTGTACATCCTCTTCGAGTGAACAAGTTTGTCTATTATTTTTTTTTCCTTCCTGGTGTCGTCTTTCAAAGCATTACATTTTTTTATTTGCAATGTTATTTTTTAAGATTAAAACAAAACCTAAGTGTCCTATCGAAAAATTGTCAATGAAAAATTTGTAGCCGTTTTTTGGTTGAGTAACCTCTGTCTGTTCTTTTTTTCTCAGAGCTGGTGTCGTTTGTTCAAAAATTTAATTTTTTTATTTTTAATGTTGTTTTTCACGATTAAAACAAAAACTACGCATCCTGTCAAAAAGTGATTGATAACAAATTTGTAGATCTGTTTTGGGTGCATGATTTTTATCTTTTCATTTTTTTTGCATCTTGCATAGTTTGACCACAAAATGGAATTTTTAATTTTTCATTATTCTTTGTGCGATCTTTGAACTTTCGATTCATCGAAAAAATTCACAAAGTTCTTACGATAATCTTGTAGGGCTCTCAAAAATAAATGTTTTTCTCCTTCTGACTTTTTGTCATATCGTGCGTTGATCGGCTTAAAATGTTAATTTTCGTTTCTTTGTTTGGATTTTAAAAGTGCTATAACTCTGATAATTTTCTTTTGTCCAAAAAAATTCATTCAGACAAATTGTTTGCCTTTTTGATCAATCGTTCGAAATTTATCGTGCCTACACGATACTACAGATTAAAGACTACAGACTACAAACAGACAGACAGACACCTTCGTAAAAATCGTTTTTTTTCTGACTCAGGGGGTCTCAAAACGTGAAGATTTGATGAAAACCGAATAAGTAAAATTTTACATAAAACCAATACCTTCTCATCAGGATGAGAATGTGAAAATTCAACGTTTTCTAAAACATTTTCTGTGAGTACTGGGGAACTTGGTCAATCCAAAGAAACACTTTTAGAATACAAAAATTAATTTCCAAAGATATGAATGAAGTTGTGTAAAAGTTTATTTTGAATCTGACAAAGTGGATTATTTTAATCTCCTCTAAATCATAACCTTTGAATCATAAGGTCATTTATAGACGATACAAACTTCTTGCAACTTCTTTTATGTATGTATGAGTGAAAAACTTTAATTCAAAATGGATAAAATCGATACCACTTAGAAAATTGTCTCCTGGACTTGGAGTTGGATAGAGAACTTTGAATAAGTTCAGTCTGGTGTTTGAAATCAGGACTTTTAGTTCGCCAGGTTATTAATTTACTTCGGCGAAGTACGAAAATTACAGACTCATGTAGGGTATACGTTCCCATTTATATAGAGAAGGCAAACCCATGGAAATTAAGCGAAACTAAACACCGAAGGTAACTTATAACGAGAGCTGTTGGAGCCCGTAAACAGTCCTCTGAATTATATGTTGCTCGAATATCACCAATGCAATGATCAAAGCCTTTGGAAACGCAATCTAAAGTAGAAAAGCTTTCTCATTTCCCATCTCTCAATTTACGTTTTGATAGTTTAGTGTAATGTAAACTCAAAATGCACGTTCCAATTTCGATTTTATTTGAACGAATTACAAATTGGATTTACATTCTGATACATATTCATTTATTTAATACGAATAATTGGGTATTCATATGTAATACTTGTATAAATACTATTTTCGAAATTTGATTTCAATTTATTCAAGTGGTTAATTACTAAGATTTTTGGGGTTATTATGTTGCGATATTGCCAGATTTTTTCACATATATGTGAATATAATATGTTATGAGATTGCTAAAGACATGATAGATTTTATAGATTTTAAATAGATTTTTGTAGATTTGATTATAGAGATTGCATGGCTCTCACGAAAAATTGCTATACAAAATTAGTATAATTATAATGATGTAGAAAAAGATAATAAGTTAATTAGCATATGAATAAATAATATAAATAAATTAAAAGAATGAATGTAAAATTAGAAAAACTAGTAAGGAATGATTTATTTTTTATAATTCATAATCTCATACGGAAGAACACAAAAATAGCGATTCTGCGCAATTAAAGTTTACCCAACAAAAATGTGTGAATTTCCTTCATATCTTGTAAGCGGATTTGAATTTCTTTGGAATCTTTAAAATAATTGTAAATCTGTAGAAATCACTTGAAATAAACTGTCATTTATTCCGTGAATTTATCTAGAAATTCGTTGAAAACCCTTGAAATCTTTGGAAATCATAAAAATCCATTAAAGTGAGTAGAAATCAGTTGAAACTCCTTGAATATAAATGAAATTTAACGTATTCATTAAAGTTCTCTTAAAAAACACTAAAATCCATAAAAATACTTGAAATCCTTGGAGATTCAATGAAATTCTTTATATCTTGTGAAATTCCTTGAAATACTTTTGAATCCCTTAAAATCTTGCGAATCGCCAAGAATCCCTTGCAATTTAAATCAATTTAATTTATTCATTAAAGTTATCTAAAAAAAACGTTCAAAACCCAGAAAATCTATAAAATACCAAGAAATCTTTGGAATCACTAGGAATCCTCTGAGATTTTATTAAAATTGACTTATTTTTTAAATTTATCTAAAAAACCTTTGAATTCTTTAGAAATCTTACAAAGTTCTTTAAAAAAGCTTGACAGTTGGTCGATCTCTTTTATGCTTTAGAATCCCTTGAAATCCCTTGTACATGAATTAAATTAAACTTATTTATTAAAGTTCTCTAAAAAGAAGTTCAAATCCCAGGAAATCTTAAAAATACCTAGAAATCTTGAAAATCGCTAGGAATCCCCTGAGATTTCATTAAATTTGACTTATTCGCCATATTTGTCTATAAACCGCTTGAGTTCTTTGGAAATCCTACAAAGTTAATTAAAATAGCTTGAAATTTGGTCAATCTCTTGTATCCTTTAGAATCCCTTGAAGTCCCCTGGAATCTCACCTTTCGAAATCGTAAAAATCATATGAAATCCCATCAGTATAAATTAAGTTAAACTTATTCATTAAAGTTCTCTAAAAACCGGTTCAAATCCCAGAAAATCTTTAAAATCCCTAGAAATCTTTGGAATTCCTTGAAATCTATTGAAATTATACCTTTGGAAATCGTAAGAATCTTTTAAAATAAGTAATCCTCATTTGCAAAAAAAAAAACGTTCAAATCCCCAGAAATCTTTGAAATTTCTTGAAAACTTTGGAATCACTGGCACTCCTTTAAAATTTAATTTCATTTCATTTACCAAGTTCTCTAAAAGAAATCCATTTACGTATTTCAAATCTTTTGACTCTTTTCAAATTCCGTAATTGATTTGTAGTTTCTCTTTTTTTGATCAATCCTTTCAATATTTGAACATTGTTTTCTTATAACGATTTTCTATACTGATTTTTCTATAATCGTGAACAAATTATAAGAAATTTATTATAGGAAAATCAGTATAGACTATACTGAATTTCCTAAATTTTTTCGTAAGGGAGGATTAGAGTGTATTCGAAAATAGACCCAAATCTACACGGTTTATTGAAAGTATATTTATGTGTTTCTTTTTTTTCAAAATGTGTAGTTAAAATGATTCTAATTGAAAAACTAAACATGCATGTTTTCAGAATAAAGAGAACATTTTTGTTTTCCTGCGGATAGATAGCATAATAAAATTGATTTTCAAATAAGATTAGGTTCTTAAATGAAGAGAGAATCTTTTTTGGCTTCCTTTTATGTTTTAGCAAATATGAATTTAATAAAGAGCTTTGCTCAAGACTCTTACCATTTTCCAGCCATTGTCATTTTATCTCTTTTTAGCTCTAATCTCTGAAGTCTCGTACTCAAGAATTTAAATCTCGAGGCAGAAGAAGCGAAGCGTACAGAGAGCTTAATAAGAACATCAGTCTATTATAAACTGGAGAAGATTTTGGTTGGTCGTTATTCTTAAGTGATACGTCTTAAATCCTTAAGCCGAAGCTTCTGCAATTTTCGTAATAGCTTCAAAAAGGAGTTGAGGACTCAACATCAAGAATCCTTCAAGAAACCTTCGGAGTATTCATTATATTCTGAACACAATACTGACAACACTCGATAATTTTTCTCTGAAAGATCTATAAATGAATTTACTACATTAGTTGCATCTAGATCTATATTTAATTACAAATAACAATTTACATAAGAGAGAAGCAATATGCAATTTTCTTTGAAAGAGATTTCTATTGTGCAATCTCTAATAAAACTGTCTGAGGACTCCTGTTTCCTGTTTCCTTTGTCATTTCAATTTTTTCTATTTTTCCTTACAAGAATACGCCATAATTGCAGAAGTCGTTTATCACTCTCGAGAAGAGTCGATATCAAAGAAAAGAAAGGCATCAAAAGTTTGCTTTCAAATAACGAGCGATTACTAGTGATTCTTGAAAAAAAGTTAGCTAGGGGAAGAGAGAAGTTATGAGAGAGGGAGTGAGAAAAGAGAGAAAAAAAGAGAAATGAGAAGGAGAAAAGAGAAAGATGTCGAGTATGAGATTATACGAAAGGCTTCTCCAGTGGCTTCATAATAACATAAGGGTAATTGAACAAGAAAGGCCCACATCCTAATTATCCGCGATGACGGGATTGAAAGACCATTATTATTATCAATTACTTCTCCTGTTCGGTAGCCATCAATTTTGTGGTAAATTATACCCTGTTATCATATCACCTTACTGAAACATTCTCGTGCAGTTGATTATAGAACATGGAAATGATCCATAATGGCGAGGCTGATAAGGGTCTATTTAGATTTAAAATGTAATTTATTTTGTATTTGAAGATATTATTTCAGTATCTATATGACTTTGCTAATTAGTTCTTTCAATGTTAGTTTAAAACCTCTTCGATATTTCCTTAATAACAATTAACAATGACTTCAAGGAACTAGATAACTTAAGTGTAATTCTTATTAAGTTTAACTCATTTCTTGTGAAATATTTAATGAAATCTGAAATTTTTTTTTAAATTGTTCAACATTTTGTATTTTGTATTTATTCAAGAAAAGTTCCTAGGGCTAGATAGCCCTATAAGGAACAGGTGA
>JAABKJ010004902.1:5584-23726 GCA_011634705.1 Andricus grossulariae
TCCTCTGTCACTCTCTAGTTCCCTCAACCTATTACCCTTCCCCTAGTATTCTCTCTCCTTACTTCCCCCATATGCACTTCCTCTGCTTCTCTTGCCCGCCCCACACTTTCAGTACTTCCCCTCACACTTTTCTCCTCAATTACATTACTGCCCCTTCTAAATTCTCTACCCCCCGTATTACCTTCAATCCCGTCCTTTCTCTTCACTTCCACTACTTCCCTTCCCCTAATCACACTTCTAACACTTTTTCTCACAGCGCCACCCCTCGGTTCCACTACTTCCTCTCCAATACTTCCCTTTTTCCGTAACGCCTCCCTTACTACCTCTCTTTTCATTGACTGTACTTCCCTTCCCGTCTCCTTACTTCCAATACTTCACCTCATAGTCCCTCCCTATAATTCTACTACCCCATAACTTCGCTTCTCCACGAAACCCCTTCTCTCTCTTCACTTCCTCTACTTCCTTTTCTCTCCCACCACTTTCCTGCTTCCTCCTACCATAATTCCCTTCCCTAATATCCCCTTCCTTCACTCCGCTTACAGTCACATCCTATACTTCTTTACTTCTCCCCTTACTTCCAGCACTTCCTCACTTCTCTTCACCTCGTATCCCTTCTCTATCATCCTCAATCTTCATTTCCTCTACTTCCCTTGACCTGCTCTCACTTCCCATATATTCACTTCCTCTACTTCCTTTCCTCTCCCCTCACTTCCAATACTTTTTCACACAACTTCCTTCTTCAATTCCACTACTTCCCCTCCCTTAATCCTCTTTCCCTGGCTGCCCATGATTTCTCGTCCCCTCGGTTCATTTCTTCTACTTTTCTTCCCCTCCCCTCACTTCCAATACTTTCCATCACAACTTCTTCTCTCAGTTTCACTACTTCCCCTCCCCTAATCCCCATTCCCTCGTTTTCCATAATTTCCTCTCCCCTCTCATCACTTTCTCTACTTCCCTTCCCCTTCTCTCATTTCTAATACTTCCCCTTACAGCCCCACGCCACAATTTCACTAATTCCCCTCTACATACTTCCTATCTAACTACTTGATAAATGCGCCTAAAATAAAACACAAAACGTACCAAAATAGGGAATTTTTAGTAAATAGAGTGATTTTTCACGAAAATAGGGAAATAAATTATTTTAAATAAAGTTAATGTAAAGACGTACCATATTGAATTCAATATGAAAGGCATAAGTTTCCAAGTCGAATTATATTGCATTTTCAACAAAATAGTTAAATTTTCAATCTTAAAAGTAAAATTATTAACAAATTGGTCGAATTTTCAAATCATAAAGTATTATATTCAACCACAAACAGTTCAGTCAAAAATGCAACTTTTTTAGAAGACTCTTCAACCCTGAAAGATGAATTTTCCACAAATAACTTTTCAATCCAAAAATGAAAAATATTTCATCCAAAAAATAGTTGAGTCTTTGATACCAAAGATTAATTTTCCAAAAAGCAGTACGACTTTTCGAACAAAAAAGTCGAATTTTTAACAAAATCGTTAAATTTTCAACAAAATAATTACATTTTCAATCAAATAATTGAATTTTTTACCAAATGGTCCAATTTTTAAACAACATAGATCAAAATTCAAATAAAAATAACTGCACTTTCAGGATGAATTTTTGAAAAAATAGTCGAATTTTTAAACAAAAAAGAAGTTTTTAACAAAATAATTAAATTTTCAACAAAAGATTAAATTTTCAACAAAACAATTAAATTTTCAAGTAAAATAATGAACCTTCCACAACAAAAAAAGAATTTTCAACGACGAAGTTGCATTCTCAATATAAAAATATGAATTCTCAACAAATAATATAATAGTCGACATTTCTAAAAAGAATTTAATTTTAAATAAAAAATAGTCGAATTTAACCACAAATATGAATTCTCAGTGATAAAATGTAGTAGCTGCTTATTCAACTAAAAGAGATACATTTTTATCCAAACAGTTGAATTTTTAACTGAATAATACTCAATTAATTTTAAAAAACCTAATTGTCTCAACAATTTATTATTATTGTTAATAATATTATCTTAGAATAATGCTAGAAAATTTCTGTTTTTCCAAAATTGTCCACTTTTTGTCCAATTTTGAATTAAAGTGAGTTCAATAATTAATCAGAGTATACAAAATAATGGTCTAAATAATTGATTATTATTAATTAAATGAAATTTGAATAACGCAAGAAAGTTTCGGTTTTTTTCTGAAATTTACAACTATTTGTCTGCTTTTCACTTAGGGTGAGGTAATAATTAATTCAATTTAGCAAATATAATTATTTGAATGAATTATTATTGTTTATAACTATCTTCTTCCAGATTAATGATAGAAAGTTGCTTTTTTTCTGAAATCTATAGTTTTGCTTTGACTTTTTGGTTATGAACAAATAACGAGTGAACCTCAACAAGAATCATTTTTTAAATAGTATTGTACTTTTTTAAGTGAATCGTTTTTGCTCTTTTCCCAATGTTTAAAAAAAATAAATTTGAACAAAAAAGCTATCTGACACAAAAGACAAAAACAAAGAATGAAATAATCAGGAGTCGGTGGGAAGACTAGGTCTGTAAATGACTTGTAAAATTTTTTTTTTAAATTACGAGAAGCTTATTGCAAAGCGTAAAAGAACAATTTGGAATTAAACATATTTTGGTATCAGCCCCCCCCCTCCCTAGCAAAATATATTCATAAAAAATAAAGAGATTCTTGAAAATATGTTTCTTTCTAATGTTTATTTATTATTTTTTTATAGCTAAAAAGACAAAGCAAAGACAAAAATTTCAGAAAAAACGGAAATTTTCGAGCACTTATCAAAGAGAAGATAGTTATAAACAACAGTAAATTGCTTGAAATATTATTCATATAAACTTGCATTAATTATTACCTTTCTAAGTCAAAAGTGGACAAAACGTTAAAAATTTCAGAAAGAAACCGCAACTATCTGGCATCAATATAGATTAAAATAGTTATTAACAGTAATAATTTGTTTAAACAATTATATTTGCTCGACTTAAATCATTATTATGTCACTCCAAGTGTAAACTAGGCAAATAGATAAAAATTTCAGAAAAAACCGCAACTTTCTACCATTAAGCAAAGAGAATATCATCAACTTTTATAATGAATTGTTTAAACAATTATTTTCGTTAATTTGAATTAATCATTACTTCATTGTAATTGAAAAATGGATAAAAAGTTTAAAATTTTAGAAAAAAACCTCAACTATCTAGTATTGATATAGAAGGAGATAGCTATAAACAATAATAATTTGTTTGAACAATTATTTCCGCTATATCAAATTGAATATTAACTCACTCCAAGTGAAAAGTGAATTAAAAATTCCATAAATAAACGCAATTTCTAGCATTGTTTAAAGATCATATTATTAACAATAATAATAAATTGTCTAATAAATTATTTTTGTTAACAATTATAACATTAAAATAACATTCCGCTTCTCTGATAGAAAATTGGACAAAAATTGGAAAAGTTTAACATAAAAAACCGCGACTTCCTATCTCTATTCTAAGAGCAAATTTCTAAAAACAATGATAAATTGTTTCACTAATGTATTTAAACGTCTAATTATCAGTATGAAGTAGTATTTCATGTACTAGAAACAATTTGCATTTTGAAAACTACGAAATGTTATAATTAGCGCCAAAAACTCGAAAACCCATTTTTTTAATTATGGGGTTTTTTGGGACCCTATAAAACAGACTTATGGGGATCATATTTGAAAATTAATATATTGTTCATATTCTATGGCTATTTGTGAAGAGAAATATTGAGTTTCAACTTGATTCAGCTAATATTGACGATTCTAAATAAAATTTACAAAAACGTCTTTTTTTAATATGGGAAATACCTGTTAAACTTCATGGGGCTTGCGCCACCCTTAAATATCTTTTTTTTTTAAACGGAATTTTTTTTTGTGAATTCGAATGAATTTTCGGGACATATGCATGAAAATTTGAGCAAAAAAATGTTACAATGCATTTTTGGACCACCCTAGCAATTTGACATCGTTTCAATTTAAAGGTATTAAATAAATTTTTTGGTCGTAAAACTATTAGATACTGAAACCATTTGTAAAATGTATGTAATGGTCTAAGTAGTTTTTTGGTCAAAATGAAACTAAATACGCAAAAAGGTCCTATTGCATATCCTATTTTCAATTCTGCAATAAGAAGTCTATTAATAATCCTTAATCAATCTTAAAATTGATAACAAAGTATGATGATTCTCGAAAAAGAATCTAAGTAATTTCTAAAACTTTCCTCTGATATTAGATGTTAAAATGTTAAAAATAGGATTAAATTTAAAATACCAATGTATATTAAAATTAATATCAACTTTGGGTGTAGACCATATTTCAAATAATTTCAACAACAATTGGCCAACTTACGATTTATATTTCAAAAACTTACTGAATTTGGGGGTGAATTTTTTTTAGTTATTAATTTCTATTATTAAAAAAAAATCATAGCACGTTTGGACAATACTTTTACGCGTTTTCGAGCGCTGGGCAAGGTCTTTGACTAGAGGCCTTAATAAATAACGCAGTCAATAAATAATCAAAATGAAATTTTTTGGTTAAGACAGTTCGCAATTATTTGAACAATTTGCACTTGTTTTTCCAATTTTTTCACCCTGTGAATCTTGAAAATTTACTATTTTCTGGAATAACTTACGCAGCTAATAAATGCAAAGAGTGATATTTTTGTGGAAAACAGTTTGCAATTATTTTAACAATTAATAATCATTCAACTGCGACTTTTGCAATAAAAAAGTTGGAGAAACTTCTAGTTTTTTAGAATCTCTTGCACTATGTGGCTTATTTATTCAATATTTTCTTATTTCAGAACTTATCTCTAATTTTTTAAATAATAATGATTGTTTTCAGTTACATTGTGGATAGTTATTTTTTCAAATCTATTTCCTTCAGATAAGAAAATACTGTTTTAATAATTGCACACTGTCTTTTGCAAAAATGATCACTCTTAATATTCATTAACTGTGTCCTTAATTCCAAAAGACGATATATTCTCACGATAGACAGGAAGACAATTTTGTAAATAATTGCGAATATCCTGAAAAAAACATTTCTTTAGCATTTGTTAATTATGTCATTATTGCCAGATAATAATAATTCTCAAGGCTTTACAGGAGAAACATTTTGCAAACAAATGAAAATGGTTAAAGTAATTACCAAATATGTTACAAAAAATTACTCTTGACATTCATCAACTGTAAAATTTATCTCGGAAAATAGTACCTTTTCACGAGTTAAGGGAAAGAAGATATTGATAAACAAATATCAATTGCTCAAACAATTAAAAATTTGTTGAAAAATATTTGTAAACTTTTCACTTATCGATTAAAAATAATTATTGTTGAAATAATTGAAAAAATACAGTCCTTGCATGAATTGGACATAAAACTGCTATTTTGCATTTTTTGTGGCATTTTCTGGGCACCATACAAGGGGTCGGAGGGCGGGTCAAAATTAAAAGTTATTGGGTGGTTATTCATTGAGGATTCCTTAAGAAGTGACTCAACTTTAATTTACAAAAAGTTAATATTAAGTACTTCTTTTTGCATTTTTTCGAAAACTAAGCTTTTCCCATTGAAACCCCCATGCTAATTTCAAAATACCAGGGGTTGATCGATTTGAAGGAAAAAAAACGGAACTTCTGTTTTCAAAAAGCGAAAAAATTGGGGGTGATCAATCATCAAAAATCAAAAGTCGAATTTTTTGGCCAGTAATATGGATTGGACATTATTCAGAATTTCGTAAATTGTGAGTCAATTATAATTACTGAAAAATGAAGCATATGAAAAGAGACCATTAAGATTTTGTAAACATAATAAAACAGAGATATGAAGTTCACAGCATTTAAAATTAAACACAGGCCCATAAAATTCAATAAAATGGAATGTGTTTCCTAAAATCCCACGGTCATCTTTACTCAACACATAAAAAAGGTAAAGACTTCAGGGAAACAAATTAGAAAAGATAACAGGGTGATTTCATTTAGCAGTGTTATTTCAAAAAAAAGATAACTTCGAAGCATAGATAATGTGACTCTAAAAAAATGTTCAGTCATTTGATATACTTTAGACGGAACGGATTCTCTGTAATTATAATATTTTAAACTATTTCACTAATTTTTAAAAATAATATCAAATAAAGATGAAAATACGGAATTTGTTGGTATGTGGGGGAAAAAATTCTGAATCCACAGAAAAAATGGACTCAAGTAATGAAAAATGTAGTGATGACATAATACGGAGAAGAAAGGCTCATTTTATACAATTCATCTCTATATTAGGTGGTACGTATTTTTAAAATTAAAATATAATTAAAACATAGTTCTATCTCTCAGGAAAAGTTTTACCTGACTGAAAGCGTTAATAAATAATTTTCCGGCTAATTCAAAATTCGCGTAGGTTTTTTTAAATGACAATGTAAAAATTCATTTTTATAAACAATTTCAGAACCAAATTTACAAATATGATGATAATATGCAGATTGTTTTTCTTTTGTGTAATCGAGTAAAGATGAGTTCATCAAGGAAATCGTCTTTTAGAAGACTATCCTAAAAGAAAAAAATTGTCAATTGTTTTTAAGAATTCTTATTACAAAATGAAGTACTTACTTAAATTTTTAATGACTTCACTCTGTCTTTGCCAATTCAGGTTAATTTTAACTAACAAAAGTAGCGCGCCACGCGAGATTACTACACTTCCTTATTTTAATTGCCTTATTATGAAATTAAAATACATGCTTTCATTTAAATTACTATAAAATTAAATTAATAACAAAGTGTCTCGTTTCGAAATTTTTATTTTAATATGTTTATCTGGAAGATTTGCAATTAAAGATCCTTCAATTTTTAATGCGTATAATTGGAAATCATGTAGTTTTCAATGTTTTTTTTTAAATAGTTCAATTAGGAAGATTCACAATCGGAAACTCTTCAATTTTAAAAATGTATAAATAAAAATGTATGAACTTGGATGATTTTGAAGATCAAAAGTTAAGTAATTAATTCTAAATTTTCCAAACTAAAGAAATTTCGAATGTAAATCATCAAATTTACAGCTTTTTTAATTGTGAAACTTGAAACTTGCATTATTTTTAATTGTAAATTTAAAAAAATTTTACTTCAATTTTAAATATGTATACAAATTTTTTTCTAAATTCATATGATCTTGAAAATGAAGTCAATCTTTTAATTCTAAATCTTCCAAATTGAAGAAATTTCGAATGTAAATCATCCAAATTAGAAAATTTTTACTAGTAAAACTTGAAACTTGCAAAACTTGTAATTGTAAATTGTCAAAATTAAGAACTCTTATTTTAAAGATTCACAGTTGAAAGTTGTACAATTTTTGAGAGTTAGAACTAAAATATATTGAATTTTAAAGATGTATAAATAAAAATATATAAAATTTGATCATTTTGATAAGTCTGAAAATCAAAAGTCAAGTTTTCAATTATAAATCTTCCAAATTGGAAAAATTTCCAATGTAAAGCATAAAAATTACTGAATTTTTTATTTCAAAACTCAAACTTTCATAATCTTTAATTTTAAGTTTTGAAAATTAAAAACTCTTTAATTTTAAAGATGTATAAACGAAGTTTCTAAATTTTGATGATTTTGAAAATCAAGTTAAATTTTTCTTTCTAAATCTTCAAAATTGAAGAAATCTCGAATTTAAATCATTAAAATTACAGAATTTTTAATTGTAAAACTTGAAACTTCCCAAATTTTTAATTATAAATCGTCAACATTGAAAACTCTCCAACTTTGAAGATTTTCGAAGTTCTACAATTTTGGAGAGTTAAAATTAAAAAGTCTTGAATATTAAAGATGTATAACTAAAGAATCATACATTTTGATCATTTTCATGAGTTTGAAAATCAACAGTCAAGTTTTCAATTCTAAAACTTCCAAATTGTAGACATTTTCAATGTAAATCATTGAAATTGCAAAATTAATGACAAATTTGAAGAAAAAATGTTGTTAATTGTAAAGATTTACAATTCAAAGTTCTACAATTTTTACGAGTTATACCGAAACGGGGTAAAGTCGCTCATGTAAGGTGAAGCTGCTCACGTACTAATTTATATTTTAAAATTCAATATCAAATTTCCTAGTGCAAAAAATAAAAGATTAGCGATTGTTTTAATTAGTAGAGCTGTCAAACTTTATTTTTAAATTTATTTGATGCGAATTCATTGGTTAGCAACTTTACCCTACATGAGCGACTTTACCCCGTTTTAAGGTAAATGAAAATTGTTTAATTTTAAAGATTTTTAAAAACAGATTCCTAAATTTTAATATGTTTGAAGGCCAAATATCCAGTTTTCGCTTCTAAATCTTCTGAAATGAAGAAATTTCAAATATAAAGCATCAAAATTACAGAATTATTAATTTCGAAATATTCAAAATTCAAAATTCCCTAATGATAAAGTTAAACAATTAAAAGTTCTGCAATTTTGAAGGGTTACAATTGAAAATTCTTGAATTTTGAAGGTATAGAATTTCAAATTATTCAATTTTGAAGATTATCAACGATTTGCGATTTGAAATATTTGCAATTGAAGACTGTTTAGTATTTAATGTGTATAATAGAGAATTATGCAATTTGGAATACTTTTTTGGAATAGTTCAATTTTGAGGATGAGAAAATTTTAATTTACTTAGTTTTTTAGATTTGCAATTGCAAATTTTTCAATAATTGTGAACAATAAGAATGTTAACATTGATTTATTTTTCGTAAATTTGTATAATTGTTTTAATATGTGGCATATGTTTCCATACATAAAAAAAGAACTTTGCAGAGAATTCAATTTAATTCTAGTTAATACTTGAAGCAGTGACTGTAAATTTAAAAAGTTCCTATTTTCATGTAGTAACTGTAGCTGTAATATGTTTATTTATTTACGGAACTTCTTCAACATGATCTTTAGAAAATGAAGAAATGCTGTCTTTAAACATAGAGTCTTTTACTAACAGATAACCAAGAAAATGATTAAAAAATTTAATAATATAAAAAAGTGAGTCTCAAAGGAAATATATCTTTTACAGGCTATCTTTTAATGATGGACATTGGAGCATGCATGTCTTGGGCATCACCTGCCCTACCCTATCTGAAAAGTAAGGCATCAGACATTCCAGTAACAGTTACACAGGCACCATGGTTAGCGGCTATTGGTAATCTCTTTGCCATACTTGGGCTGCTTTTTTGCTCCACAATCATGAACAAAATAGGCCGAAAGTACACCATACTGTTATTCGGACTAGTTCAACTGATATCTTGGCTTTTTATTAATTTGGCCCGCAACTTCCCTTTCCTATTAATAGGAAGAATTATTTCTGGAATAGGCTATGGAGGTACTAGCATCGTCCTGCCTGTGTACGTAGGTGAAATCTCTGGAAAAACCATAAGAGGAATACTTCTAAACTTTATGAAGATTAGCGCGAACATCGGCACTTTTATGATGGCAACTGCCGCGGCTTTTCTACCTTTTCATACTATGAATCTCGTAATGATTTCAATACCACTTATTGGAATCGTTTTATTACTCTTTGCATCTGAATCTCCGTATTATTATTTGATGAAAGGACGTGATGAAGAAGCTATACATGTACTAATGAAATTGACTTCTGCGGAAAAACCTGAAATGGTGATGGAAGACATTAAGAGAATGAATAATGCCATTGAGGAAACTAGAAATCTTAAAAATAATAGTTTACAAGAGATCTATGCAGACAGAGGTAGCAGAAAAGCTTTTATTATTTTCGCCATTGTGCAGTTTACTTATTGCTTTTCAGGATATTTTGCTATCAGAGGATATGCTCAAGAAATTTTAGGCTATAGCAATTCACCCCTTGCACCAAAATATGAAACGATGATACTGATGGGATTCCAGATATTTGGTGGTTTGCCATCTTCTTTATTGATAGAACGTTATGGTCGAAGACCAGCTTATTTACTGTCTGGAATATTGTCTACATTTAGTTTAGGAGTTTGTGGTCTCTTCTTTTTTATGAAATATTTCATCGAAACAGACGTTTCTTCGTTTACCTGGATACCTCTAACTAGTTTGATATTCTTTTTTGTTGTGTGTAATATTGGCATTGGCTCTTTGCCATATATCTACGCAGGGGAATTATTCTCTGTGAATGCTAAAGGAGCAGCTCTAATTGGCGGAGGACTTGTTGTATCATTAGGAGCATTTTTGGCAAAAATGTTGATGCCAATTATAAACAATGCAGCTGGAATTTACACTAGTTTTTGGATTTTTTCTGGTTGTTGCATGACTGGACCGATTATTATTTGGTTCACCATGCCTGAAACTAAGGGAAAGAATTTAGAGCAAGTTTTAGTTCTAATGAAAACGAAAAATAAGAAATGTAAAGACAATATTATTAGTCCTCTTGATGCATTTTAATAAAATTTGTCTCATAACTATATTATTGCTAATAGTAATTTTGGTTGTCAATGTAAACAGCCTAACTTAGATTAAGTAATGTTTTAATAGAGATAAAAAATTGATAACGATATATTTTATTTTCTATTTGACTTGACGGCGGACTTGATGATTTTAAAGTTTACGGCGACTACTAACAGGTAAGTGGAGTTATTTTGTCTCTTGATGTGCCTGGCTAGCCTCGATTTACAGTTTCACTGCCTTAATTGGATTAGCTTACCAATTGCACTATTCTATACTTATTCCTTGACTCACAGACACAACTCGCTTCACACATTACCTATTCTAAATACCGCGCCAATGTTGTCAATTTAATAAGAAAGCTGAATATGTGAAATCGCGCTATGTCCGGCGATCAAGATCAATGTGAAGCAAAATAAATTTATTTATTGATTTATCAGAGATTTTGGAAAGAATAGATCCCTATTCTGCTATCGTCGTGGTTCGTCTCGAAAGGAACATCAGTTGTTCGAGAATCTTGTAGATACTAGAGCTGGGAGAAGTAATCCCATTTTTACTGGAAAAGTTTGATACATATTTCCTTATTTGAAACCTGGTGTTGAATCCCTCACATTGTCAGATTGAATTAAACGGTGATTTTGATATCGAGTTGGCTAAACTTTTTACGATAATCAGAAAAGAAACGCCAAGCTACGAAAAAGGGACTAAGAAGGATTGATATCTAGTCAACATCCCACCCCCGTAAAAGGTTGCTATAGTCACAAAGATTAAATTTTTTCATAATTTATACTATGACGTCCACTTCGATATGCCCGCCAAAACCCCGTTTATATAATGACAATATAGTCTCTACAGATTTGTATTTACCTTTATTTGCTCGGCGTCTGGGTGTAGATACAATAATTGTCCTTCTTAGTATTACGGATCACGTTTAATTGGTAAATTTTCTATAAGAATACTGTTGTCCTTCCTATCACACAGAGTAGGAAAAATAAAATAGATATTACCTTCGATTTCGATTACACTCTGACCTCTCTTTTCTCTTAAAACCACTTTAAAGTTACATGGATAAGCAAGTCATATTATTCCTGACCACACTCAATGAATCGCATCGTGCTATGATACGAAACTCTCGCACCTCTTATCACCATCGTGTGATGATGTCGTTGCGGTTATCAGTCGCGAATATTTGATCGTACTCAAACCACCACAAACCAGTCTGAACCTGGCCAAGTTTCTGATAAAAATACTCGTATAAGAGGCGTTTCCTATCTCTGGACAAAATATGCGTAATTGCTGGTGTTTTTCTTATCAGCACACTTGGAGCTTACTTATCTGATACGAAAATTAAGCTTGTTATGATTTCTGTACCAATCATTGGATTATGTATGTTTCCATTTATGTTAAAGACACCATGGTTGCATTTTTTTAAGGAAGAGAAGAAGCTATTAAAACGTTAATGAGAGTATCAAAAGTAAACAAACTTGAAATGGAGATGTATGGTATTGGAAGAATGAAAATGGCGATAACCGAATGTAAGAATTCTTGAAAGAATAGTATACCTTTTTTTGGCTATTCAATCTTATCCTCAATAATTTTTCAGTTATAGTGGCTCATCTTTAAAACTAGCATATGCAACCATCTTTATTACAGAATTACAAATGTTTGCTGAATTACCGTCTTCGCAATTGATAGATTATTAGAAACGAAGGTCAGTTTATTCATTTTCTGCATCACTGCATGCACTTGCATTAGCAATTGTTGGATTGTTTTTTTTCCTAAAATTTATTTTCAAAAATGATATCTATCACTATTATAAATGTTCGAAAAATTTCGACACATTTAGGATATTAGGGTAACTTTTTACAAAATTAGGTTGCTGAAAACGAAGTTCAGTAACTTTTCTAGTAAATTTACTAAATTTTTATTTACATTTAGAAACGGTATCTGAAAATTACGATAATCTGCCTCGTAAATGAACTTCCAAAAATGTATATCAGGACCGCAAGTGACTAGCAGCAGCTGCGTAAGTTAATAATTAATCCAGGTTTCAACTGAATGGTGAGTCTGCTGTTTACGTCAAATGACAATTTTGAGTTTTTCCGTTGTTTCATCAATTTTAATATAAATTTGCAGTATATATTTGTCTTAAAAATACCAATTATAGTAAGACTATACGTGAGCAAAATTTATATGTAAATGTCTACGCATGTATATAGGTTTTATAATATACTCAATGAATCGAATGTATTTATATTAATATTATATTATTATTATATTCACTCATCTTTTCTTGCTACTTATATTGTTAGTACAAATATAAACTACATATTTTATATTAAAATTAATTAAACGATAAAGTTTTTAATTCCCCTCAAATTTTTCTTTTACAGTGACTGAAAATCACTAAATTGTGTCAGAATTTTCTGAAACATATGACTAAAGCTTCATGCAGTTACTGTTGCTGAAATTTCTGTTTCTGTTAAGGAAAATTCAGAAACGGTTTCTGCAAAAAGCTTTAGTGACGAGTCTCTGAAAATTCCTACAGAAATTGCTAATAGTGTTGTTTATAAGTCTTATTACAGCATCATCGATGTTTTTGGTGAACATAATGCTGCCGTTATTGAAAGATGAAATTATTAATACAATTTTTGGATTTTTGCAAGTACTTGTGTGATTGGACCGTTCGTTATTTTCTATGTCTTACCTGAAACAATGAGCAAAGATTTGAAGAAAGTTGTAGAACTGATGAGGGGCAATAAAAGACAAGTGTCTTGAGATAATGAAAATCTTCTTCATTAATAACATTTAAATTTTGAATTTTAACCAAAGTAGTTTAAATACAAAGTTTCGTTTTTCTTAGCTTGTATGCATATAGAATTTCTCCTGAAAATTTTTTTTTTACAAAATGCTGCTTTATATGTAACTTGTTTAAGGGCGACCAAATTTATACCAGTAAAAATTCGACGGTCGATTTTTGTTGACCGATCTTCCCCAATTTATTCGCTTTCTATAAAAAGAAATTACATATTTAATTAACATGTAGTTTCAAATGGGAAAAACTCGGTCTCGAAAAAATGGAAAAAAGAAGTACTTGTTATTAACTTTTTGTAAATCAAAGATTAGTCACCTCTTAAGGAATGTCCAAGGAATAATTTGTATGCAATAACTTTTTATATAACAAACTCCCCCAACCACTTGCATTATTCCCGAAAAAAGTATTTTTCAAAGTATTTCTTAACTAATTTGCAATTGCTTAAACAATTATCATTACTTCAAATAATCTTTTGCCCCTGTAAGTCGTGAAAAGTTATTCTTTTTCGGGGGAGAACGATACAATTGATGAATGTCGAAACTAAAAAAAAATGTTTATCATCCGGCCTCAATTTACAATTAAATATAATTAAACAATAGGGGAATTTAAGCCATTTTATTATTTTTTCGACATCACTGGAGTATACTTCATGTGTAGACCAAGTTTCAAACAATTTCAACAACAATTTCCCAACTAACTGCGATTTATATTTTAAAAACTTATTTTTGGGCCTAAATTTTATTTGGGGAATTTTTTATTATTAAAAATAAGCATCAGACAAAAAACAGCAAATAGAAAAAGTTCCATCTTGTTATTCTCTACAAGACTATACCTGAGGAACATGAATTTGCGACTTTTAAAAAATTGTCATACACTCATCTGTTTGAACAATCTTTTAAGCGTTTTCGAGCTTGTTTTCCAATGTAAATCTTGAAACGGTACTATTTTCTGGAATGAATGACGCAGTTAATAAATGTTAGGAGTGATATTGTCCCAGAAATTATTAAGAGCTCACTAAAATTTAAAACAAATTAAGAGGGACTTTCTTGATATACTCAACTCCCGAGATAAGCACGATCAGTTCACACTGTTCGAAGAACTTGTGGCTTTGGAATTTGGCGAAGCGGGCACCGCGGGACCGAAAAAGAGGCGATGCTCAGTCAAGCGTGACAAAATGACAAAACTGTTTTTCACAAAAAATATCAATCTTAATATGCATTAACTGCGACAATAATTCCAGAAAAGGATATCTTTTCATGATTCACAAGGAAAAAATTGTTTAAACAAATAAAATTATTGAAATAATTGCCAAATATCCTGAATAAACCAATATTGCTTCAATCATCTGTTAATTGTGTCATTAATTCCAGAAAATAATAATTTCCAATGATGTAAAGGAGAAAAAATTTCTAAACAAAAGAAAGTTGGTAAAATAAGTACCAAATATGTAAAAAAATAAATATTTCTCTTGAAATTCATTAATTGTAACATTTATCTCGCAAAATAGTAACTTTCAACTATTTGATAGGAAGAAAACATTGTTAACAAATAGTAATTTGCCTAAGCAATTGAAAATTAGTGGAAAATACTTGGAAACTTGCCACTTATCAAGTGAAAATATTAATGTTGAAATAATAAATCAAAAATCAGTTTTTGCATGAATTTGATATAAAAGTGCTATTTTGCATTTTTTGGGGCATTTTCCGGACACAGTAAAAGGGGGCGGGGCAAAATTAAATGTTATTGGGTCGAAATTATTTCTTGAACATTCCTAATTCTGTTCATTCAAATTAGTAAAATATAATCGAATATTTTGTGAAACATTCAACAATTTTGTTCCAAGATCACCCTTTTCGATGGAAAATTAATCATTTTTGAGTACAAAATTCAACTGTTTTGGAAGAAAATGTAACTATTTTGTTAAAAATTAACTTTTTTCATTCAAGATTCATATTTTCGGGTTGAAAATTCGTCTTACCGACTTAAAAATTTAACAGTTTGGTTGACATTTTTTTTCTTTTAACTGAAAAATCTGTCTTGGTTAGAAAATTACCTCATTTGTTGAAAATTCGTCATTTTACTTGAAACTTCATCACTTTGATTGAAATTTCAACCATTTGGTTGAAAACTCTTTTTTTTTAATTAATTTTTTTACTAGAAAGTTAACTATTTTATGCTTGGTTAATAATGGAACTTTTTGTAATTAAAAATTGATTTATTTTGATGAAAATTCTTATTTTTCAATAGAAAATTAATTTTTTTGCTTTAAAATTCAGCTATTTAAGTTGAAGATTTATTCATCTTAGTTGAAAATTCATCCCTTTGTTCAAAAATTTAACTAATTTGTTAAAAATTTAACTGATTAGTTAAGAATTCAACTTATTTGTTGAAAATTCATTTTATTATGGAAAATCTTTTTTTTTAATTGAAAATTCAATTTTTTCATTTTTGTTGATAAATTATCTTTTTAGTTGAAAAATCGACAATTTGGTGGAAAATATGACTATTATCGTGAAAATTCGTTTATTTCAATCGATAAATGAACTTTTTCTGCTGAAAATGTAACTACATTCCATTTCTGGTTGAATATTGATAATTCTCAGTTGTTAATTCATGTATTCTGTAGAAAATTCGTCTTTTTGTTGAAAATTCAGATTTTCGGGTTCAAAATTCGTTTATTCTACTTGAAAATTCAACAATCTAGTTCCATTTATGGTTGGAAACTGATTTTTTGAGCTAAAAATTCCACTGATTGATTCAAAATTTATCCTTTTCAGTTGAAAATTCAACTATTTGGTTGAAATTTCAACCACTTTGTTAAAAATTAATTTCTTGTGGAAGATTTATAATTTAAGTTCAAAATTCATCTCATTTGTCGTAGATTCATGATTTCAGTTTAAAATTTATAGAGCGTTTCAAATTTTCCTTTCATTTATCATTTTATTTATAAGAGTTTATTCACCTATTTTCGTAAAAGATCACCTTATTTTCCCCGTTTTTAGAGCATTTTGTTATCTGAAAACGGTTATCGATAGAGTTGAAAAAATGATTTTTCAAGTTAAGTAAGACTGTTCGAATGTATTTTACTATCTCAATCAATGAATATAAAAAATAACTGATTTATCAGTTGGAATACTTAGTACTGATTTAATTAGTTGAATTAGAATCAATTTTAATTAATGAAAAATTATACTGTATATCATGAAAAGAGACCATTCAGATTTTGTAAATATAATAAAACAGAGATATAAAGTTCACAGTATTTAAAATTAAACGCAGACTGATAAACTTCACTTAAATTGTTTGTGTTTCCGAAAACCCTAAAGTCAACTTCACCCAACTCATAAAAAATCTGAAGCCTTTAGTGAAAGAAATTAGACAAGATAACCGAGTAATTACAGTCTGCGCTCCCATTCCAAAGAAAAGACAAATTCTGAGCAGAGATAATGTGACTAAAAAAATGTTCAGTCATTCAATATACTCTAGACGGAACGGATTCTCTGTAATTATAATATTTTATACTAGGTCTCATTTGTTTAAAAATAATATCAAACAAAGATGAAGGTGCGAAATATGTTTGCATGTGGGGAAAAAAATTCTAAATCCACCGAAATAGTGGACTCAAATAATGAAAAATGCAGTGATGACATAATGAAAAGAAGAAAAGCTCATTTTATACAATTTGTCTCTATCTTAGGTGGTACGTTGTTTGAAAATTAAAATATGTTTAAAACTTAACTCCATCTCTAAAAAGAAATATTACCTGACTGAAAGCGTTAATGAATAATTTTGCGGTTAATTCAAAATTCGCGTCGATTTTTTTTAAAGTAAATGTCCTGATTATATAATTTGCCATTATTTCAAGCTCAAATTTGCTAGCAAATTTCTATGAACAATTGTGGTAAACAAATAAAGAATTTTTTCATTTCTCAAGGAATCGGCTACGCTTTTGCCGGAATCAGCTAGACTTTACTAATTAATGTCTCCTTATTATATCATAATGATAATTTCTCTTTATTAACAATTTTATCTCATCGTCCTGGAATTCAGGATGACTAGTCGAATATTTTTCATGAGCTTGGCTAGACGTCCAGAATTTTCGGGATGACTAGTCCATCCAATTTTTAATGTGTACAATTTGTAATCATGTAGTTCTCAAAGTGTTTCTAAATATTTCAATGCTAAAGATTTACAATTGAAACCTCTTCAATTTCATAAATGTTTAAATAACAATTTGTCAACTTAGATGATTTTGAAGATTAAAAGTTGAGTAATCAATTTTAAATTTTCCAAACTGAAGAAATTTTGATTGTTAATCAATAAATTCATAGTCTATTTATTTGTGAAGCTTGAAACTTGCTTTATTTTTAATTGTAAATTTAAAAATTAAAAACTCTTTAATTTTAAAGATGTATAAAGAAACATTTCTAAATGTGGATCATTGTGGAAATCTAGTCGATTTCTCAATTCTAAATCTTTCAAAGTGAATAAATAAATAAAAATAAATAAAACTTGAAACTTGTAAAATTTTTAATTGTAAATTGTAAATTGTTGAAATTAGAAAAATGTGTGTGTCTCAGTACGCACGATAGAAGTGAAACTTCGAAAGTATATTTGTGGAATGAATTCATGGAATTCAAGGAATTCATCGAATTCAATGAATTCACGGAATTCAACGAGTTCGCGTAATGCAGGGAATTAATGAAATTCATGAATTTACGGAAATCAAGGAATTCATAGAATTCAAGGAATTCATAGAATTCAAGGAATTCGTAGAATTCAAGGAATTCATAGAATTCAAGGAATTCATAGAATTCAAGGAATTCATAGAATTCAAGGAATTCATAGAA
>JAABKJ010004903.1:0-23725 GCA_011634705.1 Andricus grossulariae
ATCACTACTTTCCAACCGAGCAATTCACGCCTACCCCGAAAGGGAAACGGCTTCATGATATAATAATAATAATAATAATAATAATAATAGTGTCTTTATTCTAAAATAGTAGAATCTGCATCGCGACTCGGGAACAGCTGTGGTTGTTAAGCCATTTCAAACGCGGAGAGCACTTGGATGGATGGCCGTCTACGATGTATGACCTGGTTGTCCATTTGCTGCATTCAACTAATGTCGGATGTATACTTCCAAACTTGACAGTCGGAAAACCGGCTTAATTCGGGAAGATGTTTTTCTGCATTTTCCTCACCCCTGGGCAAACGTGCAGGAAAATAAGAGTACTTCTAATAAAGTCGGATGCAGCCACGGGTTATCACTGCATGTGATTACATTCATATAGTGGTTCCAAGCCCACCTTAGTCAGGAATAATGTTCACAAGTCTATACCCAGTGAAATGGAGTCCTTATGTGGTATACATACTCATATATAGTACAATAGGTTTTACCGCAGTTCTAGGGGACTTAAATGAATTCGACTAGTTTCAATATTTTTGATTATTGATGAAAATTAATATGGGGCCGTCCAAAAATTACGTCACGCTGTTTTGAAAACTTTTTCCACACCTCCCCTTCTTCGTCACAGATCAACACATAAAGCTTGAACCCCCCAGGGTGTCGTCACAAATATGAATCCCCCCCTTTTTTTGTTCAAAATATTTTTTTTGATTTCATTGTGAAATGCCTATAATAAAACACAAAACAAAAAAGTCAAATTTTTTAGAAGAAAGTGCAATTTTCTACCAAAAAATGTGAATTTTCAACCAAGGGGATAGAAATTTATATCCAAAAGACGATTTTACAACAAAATAGTTGAATTTTTGAAAAAAAATATGACTTTTTGAGAAAATCGTTGAATTTTCAACATACAAAGATGAATAATAATCAACCAAATAGTTAAATTAAACAAAAAAATAATTATCAAGAAATTAGTTGCATTTGCCACCAAATATTCCAACTTTCAAGCATAAGGGAAGAATTAAAAAAAATAGTAGAATTTTTAAACAAATAGACGATTTTTCAACTTGGAAATATGAATTTTCTATCCAATAAGATGAATGCTTGACACAACAGTTAAATTTTCGTCAAAAAAAAAAAAAAATTACTTATTAACTTAATAATCAAAATTTCAACTTTTTTCTTTTGGTTATCTTTGTCTCTAATGAGCCGAGAAGTGAGATAGTTTGGAATTCTGTTTTTTTAATTGTGAATCTTTTTCATGCTTATTTTGCATAAAATTATTCATGATAAAATAGATTTCTTTTCGATCTTAATTTAAAAAAAAATGGTTATAATTTTTAACTATAATTATCAATCTTCAACACAAAAAATTAATTTTTAACAAAAAAGTACGACTTTCAACAAAGTAGTAGGATTTTGAATAAAAAATATTAATTCTTCATAAAAAATATATTACTTGATGTTTCAACCAAAAACAGATTTTGATTTTAAATAAGAAAACAGTTGAGTTGAGCCGAAAAAGATGATTTTGTAAGAAAAAATATAATAGTTAATATTTCAACCAAAAAACATTTTAATTTTACATTAAAAACAGTTGAACTCATGCAAAAAGACGAATTTTCCACATAATAGTTGAATCCTCAGCCAAAAGGACGAATTTTCGATAAAAAAGTTGACTGTTCAATCAAGAAGGATACTTTCTATCAAAATAATTTAACTTTTATAAAGAAAAAGTTACACTTTTAACCAAAAAATATAACATTTTTACCAAAAGTGATGAGTTTTCTACCAAGAAAGATTTTTTCATTCAAGGAAGGAAAAAAGTGGCAACCAAATTATTGAATCTTTGAGCCAAAAAGGCGAATTATTTACAAAACAGTTTAATTTTCTACCAAAATAATATAATTGTCAACCTCAAAGGACGAATTCTCATCAAAACTGTTAAATTTGTAAGCCGTAAAGACAAATTTTCTACAAATTAGTGGAATTTTCAACCGGAAAATATAAGTTTTCACCAAAAAATTTCATCGTCAATCAAATAGTTGAATCCTTAATTAGAAACAATCAACTTTTAAACAAGAATGAACAGTTTACTTTGCAGTTCAAAAAATTTATTTTCAACTAAAGAAAAACGAATTGTTAACCAAGGAGGTGGATCTTCTACTAATAGAATAAACTTTGAATAAAGAATTTTAACTCTTAAACAAGTAGTTAAATTTTTAATCAAGAAGAACAATTTTCTACTGAAAAAGATGAATTTACACACAAATTTGCAGTTGAAAAAATTAATTTTAGCCTGAAAAATTAACGAATTTTCAACAAAATATTTAAATCTTCAACCAATAAAATAAAATATTAACAAATTAGTTCACCTTTCAACCAAGTTCAAAGCAAAAATAATAATTTTTACTGTAAAATTTATTAGATGAATTTTCAACTAAAAACGATCAGTTTACAGCCAAACATGGAATAGTTAAATTTTCTGCTAAGAAAATTATTTTTAAGCTAAAAAAACGAATCTTTGATAAAATAGTTCAATTTTCAACCAAGTAGTATAATTTCTAACTAAAAAAGATCAATTCTGAACCAAACATATAATAGTAGAATTTTCAATTGAAAATAATCAACTTTCAACAGAAAATAGTTTTAAAAAAGGGGAAAAGAGGGAAATAAGTGAAAGAGGGTGGAGTCTACACTTAGATGCTTTACTTGTAAAATAAAATTACTAATTTTCATTTTTTCAAGCATTTCAAAAAATTATTGTTCATATTTATATTTTCCATGTGTGACGGCATATTTATCCCTTTCCCTCCCCCCTACGTCTTTGTAATCCATATTGAAACCTTTAAAAGTTTTGTGATATGCCCTGAAATATTTTGAAACCAGTTAAAATCGCATTAAATCTTCAAAATCTTTGAAAATCCCTTGAAATCTTCTCAAATCGATTTAAATTTTGAGACTTAGAAACTAGAACCGGCAGTAAGTGCCGTTTTCATCTGGACGCCCAGATATTTTTAAAATGTCCAATATTCAAGTTATAGTCGATCTATAGTTATTTAAAGATCATGGAAGGTATTAAAGGGAGAAATTTTCAAACATTTTTTCAAAATCCCTGAAATTTTGTTTCCAACTTTAAGAATACTTCAATTTTTTAATTGAAAAATTGTAATTACATTCAACATCTAAACAATATAATTTGTGATTTTTTGTCTCTAATTTTTCGTATGAATCAGCTTTCATAAAAGATGGGCAAAAGAATTATTTTTTCACTAATTTAGACCATCTTAATTTAATAACTTGATGAAAACGAAAAGTAAACAAAATTTCATTCAACAGAAAATACATTTTTTCAATTAAAAATAAAAGAGTGGAATTAATTTTCTCTTTTAGTCAGTATTTCATTGTTCAGAAATATCGGTTTTCTTCAAATTTTATATAATGCACCCAGGCACTTCGATAAAAAAAATATGTTCATATTTAAAGAAATTTCATCAGATTTTTCTGCGACCAATAACAAATTTAGAGAAAAAAGTACTTTTGAGATATTAAAAGGTTTCTTTTTTGTACTTATTTTCGTTAAACTTTCAGTAATTTATTTTCGATTCTGTTGGAATTTAATTCCTCACAATCAATACAATCAACACAAATTAATAATCTTTAAATTAGTTAAAGTTTCAAAACTTCTAATTTTATTTTTTTTATAATATATCAAAATATGTGACAGACAGATTAGATAGATTTTTAGTTTTTTATTTGTCTCTTTCTTCGCGGACGATTGATTATTTATTATTGTATAATCAATTGTAAGCATATTTTAGTATCATCTTTTATTCTTGAATTAAATCAATTAAAGTTGATCCTCACTGAAAAGATAGTTAAGAATACTAATTTGTGTAATTAGTCATTGAATTTTAATGCTATACTCTTTTTGAATCATGCG
Organism: Andricus grossulariae; assembly: GCA_011634705.1. Lineage (NCBI taxonomy): Eukaryota > Metazoa > Arthropoda > Insecta > Hymenoptera > Cynipidae > Andricus > Andricus grossulariae. The sequence goes on from JAABKJ010004903.1 coordinate 3,959, forward strand.
GGTAGTTTAAAGTTCGCATTGCACAAAATTAATCAAAAGGGTAGATAATGATTGTAAGGCAAAGAAAAAGAATCTTAAGAAGGTTAATCGCCCTGGAAATATATCTTCATCGTATTTCACTTCATTTTCTCAATCTCCTTGTACCCTCATTTCTTGTCATCGGTCGAATTACGTCGTACTTGAATGAGTTAGTGTCTTACAATCAGGAACTTTTCTCAATAAGCATACAGGTTAAGCAAATAATAAAAAATTGTCAAATATTTTAAACTCAAAGCAACAACATAAACTTTTAATTTATACCAGAAAGAGCTGAATTCAGCCAAAAAATTCGATTTTTCACCAAAATAGTTGAATTTTCAACCTAAACGGAGTAATTTTCAATGGAACAGTTGCATTTTCAACCAAGAAATATGACATTTTTATTAATTAGCTGAATTTTTAACCTAAAAACATACATTTTTATCCAGCAAGATTTATTTTATCCCCGAAAAAAAAAAAAAATTTCAACAAAATACATGAATCTTTAACCAAATAGTTAAATTTTCAACTGAAAAAAGATAAGCTTACAATTAATAATAAACCAGTTAAATTTGCAGTAAGAAAAACTAATTTTGAACACACACAAATTATCAACCAGTTGAATTGAACGAAAAAAGAAAAATTTGAAAAAAAAGTTCAATTCTCCACCAAATAGATGAATGTTCAAGAAACAAGATTAATTTTCTACCTGAATAGACGAATTTTCAGCTTCTAACTGACTGCAAAAGAAGAATTTTCTGGAAGACAGATGATTTTTTTACAAAATAGTTGAATTTGCAATTAAGGGAGATACATTTTTAGTGTAAAAAACTAATTTTTAAGAAAACAACGAATTTTTAACAAAATGTTTGAATCCTGAACAAGAATAATGAATTTTCAACAAACATGATTAATTTTCTACAAAAAGAGAAGAATTTTTAACAAAACACATAAATTTTCTACCAAATAGTTGAAGTTTCCACTAATAAGGAAAAAATTTTCTATCGAAAAAATGGAATAGCTACATTTTTCTGATTTAAAAAAGAATTTTCAACCATAAAAAACAATTTTCAAGCGAATATTGAATTTTCATTCAAATAGTTAATTTTTTAACCAAATAGTTTAATATGCTACCAAAGTAGTTTAATTTTTAACCAAAACACATTTTCACAAAAAAAGTTAATTCTCAACAAAATAGTTTAACTTTTCACCAAATCGTTCATTTCGCAAGCAAAAATAAAACAATTTTCTGCAAAACATCTGAATTTTCAAACCAAAAATATGAACTTTCAACAATAACTTAATTTACGACTCAGAAGTTGATTTTTGAACCCGAAAAATTGAATTCTCCACAAAACTTGTAATTAGAATTAATATTTCAACGAAAAAAAGGTTTTAATTTTGAATCAAGAACAGTTATGTCAAACCAAAAAGGACAAATTTTCAACAAAATATATGACTTGTTAATCAGAAAAGATCAATTTTCAATTTAAACTATGGATTTTTAACCTGAAGTAGAATAGTTACATTTTCAGTTAAATTCTCAATGAAAGAGATCAATCTTCAACCAAAAAAATGAAATTTCAACAAAGCAGTTTAACTTTTGACTAATGACTTGAATTTCTGAACACAATAGATGAGTTTTTAACAAAATAGTTGCGTTTTCAGCAACATAATTCAATTTTCAACTGAATAGTTGAATTTTTAACCAAACGAGATGAATTCCGAACCAAAAATATAAGGGTAGACTTTTTTCGACAAACAATTGACTTTTAACCAAGAATAGTTGGTTTTTCTTATTGGGTTCTATTAATTCAGTTCAAATTCAAGCGAAAAACGAGAAAAAGGGGAGGTTTCTGCAAAGTGAAGAAAAAAATAAGAATTATTTTGGAAAAAGGGGAAGAGAGTTAATGGATGATTCCTAATCTATTAAGTTAAGCTGCCGTATAAGTCAATCTTGAAATTATATCCTTGTTCTTAAATAAAAAATAATATCTGAAGAATTTAATTAAATAAGTATTCTCATACTAGTATCAAATAGTATTTGATCACATTATTCATTGTTCGATTGACGGTTATATAAAATTCCATTCATATATATCGTTTTAAAAATAGGAGAAGAGTCAGCTTCAGTATCACACGACAATTTGAGGGGTGGTTAATCGAAATGACGCAAATCGTTACAAGAGAGAGGGGTGAGGCAAAAACCACCAAATTCCCCTAATTGTCTTGTAAAATTTGATGTTATTCAACAATATCATTCGTGTCTCTTTTTCTGAAATTGGGAACATTTTTGACGAGGGTGCAAAAAGCAGATAGAGTTAGTAACCATGTAGGACTGTAGGTAGTCTAACTAGCATTCTTCCATGTATGACACTACACGTGTCGAGGCCACTAGACCAGAAGTGCCAGATTCTCTGGGTTTGTTAGTAGAGGCCTGTTGCATCTTCGCTAGCCTCAGGCTACGCTGAAAAATCTGGAGGAAAGCGTTGAGTTCTCTCAGGAAGAACGTGGAAAACAGTAAATACGTGAGAAGTAGCCACTTCCTCTATAAGGTGGCCAGAATGACACTTGACATGATTTTAACCTATGAAAAGTCTAGACTTTGCTCCTTCAATTTAGGTACCTATTTCAATCTCCCTAGCAACCAAATAAACATCTTATTCTTGCAAAAATCAGATTTCATGATACTTTTTATACTGTAGTATCAATTCCTAATGTTACCTGTATGATGAATTACATGCATTTTACCTGGATCCAAATATTTTACATTCGTAGCCTATAAAGATGCTAATTAATTCATTCAATTTTTCCCCTTGACATACTTTCCCTTCCCTTCTCCCACTCCTTTCGCCTAATGCCCCTTCCCTTACCTCTACTTCACTTCCCCCCCTTTTTCCATACGTCCCCTCTCTGCCTTCTATTTCCTACTTTCCCATCCCTCACGCTCCCTACCCCGCTCTCCTTTCCACAACTCACCCTCACTTCCCTACTTCCCCTCCCCTCATTTCCGCTAATTCCCTTCCCATCGCATCCCCTGCTTTCCCTTTTATGACGTCTTGTTTTCTCCTTCCCCTCACTTCCAACACTCACCCCTCACAACCCCTACGTTCTCTCACTTCCTCTACTTTCGTACAATCACTTCTCCTCACTACACCTATTTTCCCTCCCCTTACTTCTCCTACTGGAATTTACTATTTTGCTATTAATATTCCTCAAAATCTTCCATTTTTCAGTTTAATTTCGTTTTCAACAATATAGAAACAAATATAGTGACAAAATTAGAAATTTCAACAATAAGATTTTTTACCCACCATTTGACATGGTTGAAAAGTTAATATTGGGATTAATCTTAGGAGGTAGGTTTAGTTCTCAAAAATAATCAGTTCAATTAAAATAATGCAACGAAAATATTCACAAAGTAGTCAAAGTAGGCGTCGCGCGCCTACAAAAAAGGGGTTCGTAGCATATTAAAATGTTAATTAAGTAATTCCAATCTCCCACCTCCATATTTCCCCTCTCCTTATCCTCATACCCACACCTTATTCCCCCTAATATTACTGCCCTCACTTCCCCTACACTCTCCCTACTATCTTTCCTCTTCACTTCCATTCACTACGCTCACTTCTCACTTCTGTACTTCCCCTCTCCTCACTCCACCTACTTCCCCTAACTTCACTACTTTCTCACCCGCTTCCCCCTCCACCCTTCCTTCCATACCCTAATTCCCCTTCCATACTCACCCATCTTTCCCTAATACTCCTCCCCTCACTTTCCCTACTTCTGTCTCTTCATTTCCCCTAAATACCCTACCCTCACTTCCACTCCCGAGTTTCTCTTGGGTCTGCGAAACCCTAAAAATGGTCATTCTTCACCTTTTGTAACAATACCACTTTGGTTTTTGATAATCAAGTTTCTTTTGCTCACGTCAAATACAAGTTTCACTACTTCTGAATAAGTCTGCATGGTGAGCCTTAATCACTTTCAACCTGAAAGTTCTTGCACTCGACTTTTCCTTAGAGAATATTTTTTTCTTGTGATTTTCAAGTATTTTATATTCAAAACGAAAATAAATTATTAAGCCCTTCTTGATATAGTAAAAATTCAAGTTCAAGAAAATTTTTTTTTTATATTTCAAATTATTGTTCAGGATTTTTCATTCTCATTTAAAAACTGAGAAAAAAATATGATAAAAGAATTAGATAAATTGACAACTGTGCATTTTATGGAGTTTTTTGCTAAGGAAAAAATGTTTTTTTCTCACTAAGGTTATTAAAGCGTTTTTGCTTTCGACTTTTCTTTATTTTTTATAACTTTTAGATAGGTTTTAAACTTCTTAAATATTTGAAGAAAAACAAGTATTTAGCCTTTTTTGAAGTAAGTGAAATATAATTCTTTGGTTTGCATATTTTAAATTATTGTTCAGGAAATGTTAACCCACATTTGAACCCCTTTTGAAGAAAGTACAATTCAATTCTATTTTTGTAAAAAAGATCTATATATTTGTTTGACCAAAAAGCCTAAATATTATGATGGTCAATTATTATATTAGGAAAGTATTTCCAAATTTTTTATTTTTATTACCTGTTGGACGTAATACTAAAAAGAAAACTAGCCTGGAGATGTATCTGAAGTTCAAAACGTTGAAATGAACGAAATATTTTATCCCAGTTCTATTTTATCAACAAATATTGTTCCAATTACAATGAAAATAATAAATTCCAAGTTAATTTCGTAATCTATTATTTACAAGATGAATTGATAGATTTTAAGTAGAAAAATAATATGAAATAAATAGGACTTCACTACACATATTATTCAAAGAGCAATATATGATTAATTATTATGTACGCAGAAATAGTAAGTGTAAGTGACTTTTACTCAAAAAATGTTTCATGTCTGATTATATAAATAGATGTTCTACTGTCTGAACTTTTGTATTATACTACTTAAGTATTATGACTTAAATTCTTATTAAAATTATCATTTAACGTCAATAAAATAATAGATTATTCTTTGAGTAAATCGTAACTGAACTGCAATTGAACTGGTAGCGCGGTGTAAGCCGAGTTTTCCAGTATAATTTGACGTGATCCATTTTTGATTGGAAGTAATCCACTTGTAAGGCGAAGTAATCGACTTATAATCCGAGTAATCTTCTTGTAATCTAGGGTAATTCATTTTTCATCCAGATAATTCGGAGTAATCCAGGTAATCCAAGTAAAATACACTTGTAATCTAGTTCTAATCAGGAGTAATTCAGGTATTTCAAATAATACACTTGTAATAAAGTTCTAATATAGAGTAATCCAGAAAAATGTACTTGTAATTCGCATTCAACACGCTAAATCCGCAAAGACGCATTAAATTCACAATAAACTTAAAATCCCGAAAAGCCTCGTAAATATAAGATCTAGCTAAAAATTCAACTAGTTCTTTTAAAATTCATGTATTTTGTTCAAAATTTGTCTTTATCGGTGAAAAAATTGATTTCCTTGTTTCAAAATTCAATTATTTGGTTAAAAGTTGATCTATATGGTTGAAAAATTAACTATTTGGTTAAAAGTTGATCTGCTTGGTTGAAACTTTAGCAGTTTATGAAAAAGTCAAACTTTTTGGTTGAAAATTCGCGTGAGTCTAATTTAGGCGGAGTATCTCAGGTAATCCAGAGTAGTTCTGTACATAGAGGTAATCCAGGGTAATCCGATATAACACACAGTAATTCACCTCTGCTGGACCGCATTTTAAAGAAATTGTTTCCCCCTCGGTTTCGATATATCTCAAGAAATTTACCTTCCACATTTTTTTTTCGTGTTCTATCAAAACCAATCGTTCGAAGCGTTTTGAGAACTTATCATAATTTAATTCAGCCTATTGAGCCTTTTGAATAAGACTTAGATTCATATTTTAAATTATTAAAATGATGTTTCGAGAGCCAGGAATCTTTAGAAGGACCCAAGGACGGTGCCCTCCGATGATGTTTCAAATTGAAATTTTTTTTCTTTTATCGCGGCAACAAACTGAGACCCTATTCGCACCTGGTTCTGGACTTTAATCTTGGCAAACATGATGGCCGCCAGTAAATTCATCGTTATGGGAGGGCGTGGCATATGTGATATCATCACCCCTGGTGTGAAAACAGAAGTACACTCGCAACGAAATATGAATCGGAAAGAAAAAAATGAATATTATTTCGGAAGCTGAAACTGTTTTGGATAATTCACAAATTCAATAAGCAACATTTACGACTTGAATGAAGCATTCTTTTACAAAATAGATGTAATTAAAATAAGAGTGTATAGTCTATAATTATAAATTTTTGTGCTGAAATTAAATATTATTAAATATTAAAATTAGGTATGGGCAATTTTTAGTTTATATTCTAAACAGGACCTAGTAATATTAAAATTTCAGACTTCAACGAAACCTGTCTTCAGCTAATTAGTAATCAGCCTAATTTGACAGGAGAGGCAAAACAAATTTCTAGAGGGAAAATTTACAACTGATTGATCAAATTATTATTTTCTGATTGGGGGATGGATTAGTTTATGGACCATTGTGTGAACAAATAGATGGCGCTACTTGTATTTAGCTTTCCCTGGTATTATAAATTATAAAGTATATTAATCGTGAATAAAATCATATTCATTGTTTACTTTGATTTATTTTATAAACAATTAACACTATTTAACAGAAAAAAAAGAATAAAGTTTTCCAGTTTTTACAATAACATCTTCACTGGTTGAATTTGTTAAAATCCGAAAATAACTGCGTAGAATTGTTTTAAAAATTGTATATTTTAGTATACTTCATTCATTTAGTTTGATTGTATTCTTTGACATAGTAATATATTTGAATACATGTAATTAAATCATTTTAGGTGTAAAAAATTGCAAAACTTCGACTTCTTCACTGACCAAAAGGCGAGAAAGTATTTTTTAGGAAAACGGAATTTCGTATATAAAATTATAATTAAAGGTTTGATGTATATGATAACCTTAACGATAAAAAGTCACAAGTACGTTATATTTCATATTTCAAAATATACAAAGCGCCTTTTTGTACAAAAAAAAAACAACTAAATTTTATAAGTTTAGGGCATGAACTTTATAGTTTTGTGCACATAAGTCTTGCGATCCTCGGGTTTAAAATGTTTCAAAATATTTTTCCAGATTGTATGCAATATTAAAAGATTTAGTAAACCAACATAGCAATTTGATTCACAGAATTTAAAAAAATTTAATGATTATTCAAATATTCGAGAAGGTTGAAAAGATGATTTCAAATTATTTTATAACAATTTAAAAATTTCAGAGTATTTTTCAAAAATCACAAGATTTCTAAATGCTGAGAGCAGATTTCGACAGAATCTTGTCAATTGCGAAAGAAAGTATAAGAATAAAATATATAATATAATATAATATTCAAGAATTCTAAGCTACCTACCGTCACCCAGGGTAATTATGAACCAACATTTTTATTTGTGAATAAAACTATGTTAAACTTTTTTTCATCTGTCCAGATCATATGGAAATATTTTTTTTGGGAATTAAAGACTATAATAATAACTAGATATGTTTCGAAAAAAATGGTTTGCTGGTTACAGGAAATATAATTTTTTTTAAATTTGTATTTAATTTGTATTTTTTCATTCAGTTTTTTTTCACTTGAAACTTTATAGTTCATTTGCATATTTTAATATATTGACACTGAATTTCTATTCCATTACATCCTTCAAACTTCAAAGCTGCAAATTATAAAGTTTTAGCTGTTATTTATTAATTTTGGATCTGAAAATTAGATGGTTAATTTATTAATTTAAATTTCGATTATTTTAATTAAAATCCTTTAAATTTCAGATCCTTTCAGATTCGATATCTTGTGGGCATTATTAATTTACTTAAATAATGTTCATTAAGGCCTATTCCGCTGCTTTTGGTGTTGAAATTTTTAAAATTTTTGTATTAAAAAAAATTTGCCCACATGTTTCAACCTGTCATTTTAGTTCCTTTTCAAGGCTTATTCTATTATAAAGAAAGAAAAGAAAAATCGCTGAAGACTATTTTGCGTTTTTCGAGTATCATTGACATTTTTGCATCTTGTAAATTTGTTAACAATTTAAAATAAAGTGAAAATTGTAAACAATATTTTTTTTTAATTTGATAACGTATCATGTACGGTATAACCTTAAAAATCTCATAGGAAAATTTCCTTGAGATTATGCAATTATTAAACTACATTTTGTTAAAAATTGTGGTTAACGACTTTTTCTCGAGTGAAAAACTCATGATAGTTATAACAATACGATATGTATCGTTATAACTATCATGAGTTTTCGACTTAATGAACATTATTTATTCCTGTATTTTGTTGAACATCTGTCATTTTGGTTAGAAAATCAAATCTTGCTTTTTAAAAATTTATATTTTTGTTCAAGGATTCAACTGCATGGTCTAAAACCCTTTTTGTTGGACTTGACTATTCAAAATATGCTTTTTAATGGTCAAAAATCAATTTTTCAAACTGAAAATTTAACGATTCCATTTTTGGTTCAAAAAATACATTTTTTTGTTGTTGAAAATTCAACATTCTTCTAAAAGCGTTGCGATTGTAGCTTGAATATTCTACTGCTTTTGGTTGAAATTTAATATTTTTTTATTGAAAATTTGACCATTTAGTTGGAAATGTATCTTTCTAGGTTGAAAATTCAACTATTTTGATAAAGTCATCTTTTTTGGGCGAAAGTTCAACTGCTTCGTTAAAAATGTGTACTTTTGATTGAAAATTCATCTTTACATATTTTGTTAAAAGTGCAACATATTTTGACTTGAAATCTTAGGAATTTATGGGAAAGGCGAGTAATGCCGGTCAGAAGGTAATATCGGTCATTACAATTTCACTCATATATACTGCGTCCCCGCAATCCACAAATCACCCGTATTTCTCCCTAGGTGGTTTCAATTGATGACATAGTGGGAGATATTTTCGAAACCTAACCTCTAAACCTCAATCATGTACACTGGAACTTGGATTCAAGACCCGTTTCGGGTATTGCTTGCAGTGGCCTTCAGCATAAATCCAGACAATCCAAACGTAAACAGACAGGGCTGCATCAATTATTTCAAAAGCTGTTCGTCACGCATGGCGGATCACTGCCTTTTCTCAGTCTCGCGGATCCCCTCAACACAAAACTTCCGAGGACATAAATTCCCGGAACATCGTAAATCCGGACTTCTTAAATCCAAGTTGCCGTGTATTTACAATTTGCATATACATTTGTTATATAAAGTATCGTTCGGGCAACAAATTTCACACTGGCCCAAATTGCTCAGTTTCCACACTAGTCGCACAATCTACTCTTTTGTTCTTTCTAAAATAAAAAATTCACAGAATTTTCTACAAAAAATATCGCGTGTAATATATAGATTGATAAGTACGTTTTGTCTAACCACAGTTGTCATCCTCAAATTTCGGAAAGCAATGAATCGCATGTAGCGATCAGCAGCACCAATCCTGTTGAAATCAGAATCAGTCGTAAAAAGCAATAACCGTCAGAAATGGAATGTTATGGGCGAGTCTATTGTCGAACACCGGTAGTGTATTGCCATTACCCATTAGCACCGAGCGTCACCTATACTGTATTTTCAGTCAACAGAATCCAGTTCTGATGCTCGATCAGGCCTGCGGACAGAAACGCAAAGCTATTATATTGTGTCCGAGTAATCGATCGCATGTAGACCACAGGCACGATGTCCCAGCTGCCAGAAGCACTCTAAACACAAACGTCGTCGATAGCCGTCGTGCCAAACCTAGGTGGACACAGAATGTGGCTTAAGTGGATTACATATTGCTGTCCTGGCTCCCAGCCGCCACACTTACCCTGACCACTGGCCTTCAAGCAAATCGAATAATTGCTAACACAAACAAAGTTACCGCCTTACTCCTGCCCAATTTATCCCTGCATTAGCAGTCCTGATTATGATGAGATAAACCATGCGATTATTGTGTTAATAAATAACAATGCAAAATACTTTATAGTCTTGCGAATCTGAAAAACGTGATAACATTTGTAACGGGCTGATAAGCAGTCAGGGTTCTCAAAAATCAATTATCGTTCCTGGAAAATATAACATTACGTCAAGTTCAAAATTCGAGGGGGCTAGAGAACATCATGATATCAAGAGGATCGTTAAGGACTCACACCTGATAAGCCGACCGGGTTGGGTGTATAATTTTGAATCGTTATTTATTTTAAAATGTACAGTTTGTAAACAGTTTGGTATTTCAGTGTGTCCTGATATAGATTGGATTTACCCTAGCAATTAGTGTGTCTTCTAACTTTGTGGGAACGCCAAAGTCAATTTATCAACAAAAAAAATCCAACCCGACGGGATCTGGCATCGCTTGGCCATTCATCACCATCAGCGATCAACCGATCACGTTTTGAGTAGAATTCGAATTGTTGTTGGTCAGCAATGACGAATGAATCAGACAGTGAATAAAGTTTGAACTTCACTTAACTTGGATTTTTTTAAACTTTCTGAAACATTTTAAATTCACATTTGAAATGATAGAAGCAAGAGTGATGAAAAAATATATGAACGGATTTAAGGAGAATTTTCCTTTGTCATTTCAAATAGGTATTGAATGTTCTTTAATTCGGAATGAAAATTTGTCATGCGTTATATGATATTTTCGCGACTGTGAGTCAAAATTTAATGTGTAAGGATTGAATAATCAGAAAAGAAATCGTCTGAGAATATTCTGAAGTTCTCACGATCGTCACATTGTGGTTTCTTGAATTTGAAAAAAAATAAGATGTGGTTACATAGAGCTTCACCCGGTAGGCAAAACCAATCATCTCATATTTCTGATGACAAGTTTATGAACCTAATAAAAGGCTATTTGTTTTCATGGTGCATCAGTTGGAAAGGGCGGTGAACCGATTTATAATTAGGGATGATTTACGACTATGGTCTGTAGCACTACGCTGGCAGATGTGAATCTCTGATATAAAAGTCTACCTTACTTGAACTTAGAAGATTTATCCCAAGTGTCAGATACTGATCATTTGTTTCCGCGTACCAGTATAATTCCCTGCTTATTCCTTTTAATCACTTCTTTACAATCCAAGCATATTCCGCGCCGATCTCTCGCCAAACCATGTGAATATTTTTTTATCGTTTTCAATCTTCTTTATACTATTCCAGCCCACCCTTTGTACATCCATATCAATCTTTTTTAACTATCTTTTTATAAGCATAATTCTGCACTTCTCTATTTCAATCCCATCTTTGTTATCTTTGTGTGTCTGTCTTTTTCCATTCATATTTTCTACTTTTATTTGTTTATCCCGGTCGTAGTCGAATTAAAAAAAATATTCCTTTCATTTTTGAATGTAGTCTATATCTAGCCACTATCACTTTAAAAAAATGTTTTTTCACTTTTTCCATGTAATTCTTCACCAATCTTTTTCGACACACTTTTTTCTATCCCAGCCTTTTCTTTCTTGTCTTTTCTTTTCCAGCCTTTTCTCCTTTTCTTTCTCTTCTTTCTACCGCTCCCTTCCCTCACGGATCCGTTCACTTTCCTTATTGTACCACAAGTCACACTTTTTCCTTCCCTCGCCATTTTTCTTGCCCGAAGTCCAAGAATGAGCATGAATAAGCAAGGGATATGATGGGATAGGAAATATTGGAACAAAAAAATTATTATATTGACAAATGGATACAAAAATATTCACGTTAATGGAAAGATAAAGGGAGTGGGTAGTGATAATTATAGAAAGTATAGGGTTGTATTTAAGGTTAGGTAGGGCAACGAGAATAGCGGAAGACCTACGGAGTAAATTTAAGTCTAATAGGGAAAGAAAGCATAGTAGATATGTAGGAAGGAGAAGTGGTGGATAAGGTTAAAAGAGGAGGGTAGAGGGTCGGAGATAGAAACAGATAGAGAGGGTGAAGAACGGTTGGTAGAGGATGGAGGGTATGCGCATAGGTACGAGAAGAAATCTATGTGGGAAATAGCGATAGAGTTGGATGAAGAAGAGCTTTTTGGGCAACTTTAAGCATATTTGAGATGGAATTTGAAGTATATTTGAGACAGGAAGGAAGGATCGTGAAATGAAAGGGTAATAGAAGAGTATGAGAGAAGTGGGTGAGCTGGTCGATTATACACGAGACAGTGGAGGATAGAGAGGATGCGAAAAGGTGGGAAAGGGGGGGGGGATTGTACGGAGAATGGCGAGAAAAGAAGAGGGCAGACGGTTGAGAAAGGGATTGAATTTAGATAGGCGATGAGTATATAAGAGAGGAACTAAATCTGAGAGGGAGAGGGAGCTTGGTAGATGAGTGGCAATGATAAGTGGTGGGAAAGGTTGAGAGGGGAAGATAAAGAGCAAAATAAAGAGAGGATAGGTTATATACGAGATGATAATGGGCGGAGGTTATAGGGTAAGGATGATGCGAAGAGGTAGAAGGAGGGGACTATGTGAAAAATAGTGAGAGGCCCAAAGTGTAGAATGTTTTGGAGCGGAAGGGCTTTCAGGACGGCGATGTGTATATAGGAGAAGAACTAAATCTAAGAGAGGAAGTGAGGATAGTAGATATGTAGGAGGGACAACTGATGGGAAAGGTTGTCAGAGAATAAAAAAAAGTGTATAAAAATATATTTACAAAGGGATAGAAAGAGATTGACAATTTGTTTCTGCTAAAGATTTCGTTAACTGAATCATCTAAGTAAACTACGTCGAAGACTCGGAAACTTGCTCCTAACAATTTTAAATCTAGTTATCGTTTCCTGAGATAAACAGTACTCAAAACATTGTTTTCGGAACCAGGAGGTTTGTCAACAAGCCCGCAGTCTGACGCGAAAAAAAGATCCCCAGGTGGCGAGATAAGCGCTTCAGATTTCAGGAAAGGGCCGCGGATTGCTCGCGGTAGTTCAAACTCATCAGAGTAATTGTAGCGAGGGAATAAACAAAACTGTAAAGCCCGCAACGCGGATTACTTTTCCGCGAGTTCTCCGCTGTTGACGTGTTTGGGTTACCGTAAGTTGCACGCACACCCGCAACGCCCCAAACGACACAAGCACAAACACTCGAAGAAGTTATATCTACTGCGAGGCGGCGCTGAGATCTTTCTCTCGGCAGTTGTTTTTTATTTACACCATTTCCTTCTTTGTTTACTTGAGGGCACTTCCAGATTGCCTATCTGGACTCAGTCTCTAGGAAAGCTTGCAGATGGAATTAAAGGATTGGGATCACCGAGACTTCAACGACAATCGGCTCTCCATCTTAATCCGAGCGCCTACGTGCCGAAAAAGAAAATTAGACACACCAAAGAGAGAACAGTTTTACTCACGAAAGGATACCAACTTTTCAACCGTGTTTGAAACTAGGGTTTAACTTTGTGGCCTCTAAGAAGAATTGGAAAAAAATTCGAGGACAATTTCAGAATACAAAATTTGAAACTCAGAGTACTTTTAATTAAAAGGGGCTTATCATCTCAGCATATATGTAATCTGAATTCATCGCGATTGATCGAACTAAATCTACTATTAAAGAGGAATACTATTCCAGAGAACACCCAAGCTTCGAACCATGCGACTTTTTAGGGTTTATAGGCTATTGCTGCTCGTCCCTCTCGGAACTCACTTTCGTGAAAGCAATCCGACTTTTAATTAGGTTACAATTCTATTTTCACCCTGAAGTGTATACCCTACTGAGCAAATTATTTTTTTACTTCCCTTTCATTCTGCCAACTCGTTTCACCTCATGTGTGATGTATACATATACATAAAGGCAGCTTCCGGAAGGTCACTCGTAATATCCCCTTGCCGAAAACTCGAGAAAGTGGGTTAAAGAGAAAAGTATTTCTTTAGTGTCCCTGAAGTGAAAACAAGTTCGTCAACATTCAGACATATTGCACAATTTAGAAGCTTAAAGGGGTTTTCTTTCAACTTTTCTATTCAGAAATACCAAAAAATGTTTGTTTCAGTTTTTTCAGGAAAATTTGATACGATGATCCCTCTCTTCTTTAAAAACGATTTTTGCACGGTCTTTGTATTTCCTCCACATTTTTGCACAGACCTTTTAAAATTGAAGGTAAAAGCATCGACAACTGTCATTTGGCGCTCGTGAATTCTCTTTCGTTAAAGCTTTTTCGGCTTTAACGAACACATTTTTATCATGCATATTGTGCTTCGCACTCGATTTTGTCTAAAGTGTGAACTTATCTCAATTGAGTTCAACTCTATTATATTAAATATATCCTATTTTTTTATGTACCTCGGTCTTGCACTGCTTATTCAGATATTGCAAAATAAAGTACAAATTTTATTTTTCATCATTCTTTAATATTTGTACTTTATTTTGTATTAATTTTTATTCTCAGCTACCCTAAAAAATGTATAATTTCAATTGATTTATATTATTGCAATTCATAATATGCATTGGTATTGGAACAGACGTATTTTCATTGTCTTATATTTATAATCGGGAAAAATGCGCATACTATAGAAAAAAAAAACTATTTTGTCGTTAAATATTTTATTGAAACTTTTGTCGTTTTTCCATAAATTGAAATTGTTCATTTGCAATATTCTTTTTACGATTCAAACAAAAAATACGTATCCTACCAGAAAATAATTATTAAAAAATTTGTAGATCTTTTTTCGGTGATCAATTTTCGTCTATTGATCTTTTTTTCGTAAAAAAAAAAATACGCGTCCTATCAAAGAATAAGTAATATCACATTTTTAGATCCTGTTGGGTGCACAATTTTTGTCTCCATATATTTTTTCGCATCTTGCATAGTTTATGATAATCTTGTGGGGCATTCAAAAAAAGTCTTAAGGATAAATCGTTCGACTGAGGTCGCGACTCTATTACCTAGAATGCCTAGAATTTTTTAATTCTTCTGGAATGTTGTGCAATCTTATGTACTGTTTCAAAAAGTTGTTTTACACTCCTAGCATTTCGTAGATTTTTCTCGACATTCGTAAAATTTCTGAACTTTTCTAAAATTTCTGAAATTGTTCATGATATTTTGGAATAATCAAGAATCCCTTTAATTTTTTTAACTAATCTGGAATATTTTGCAATGTTCTAGTAGTTTTAAAGATATTCTGAAAAATTCTCTAATGAATCAATGAAATATTGTAAATTATTCTCCACAGTTCTGGAAATATGTCTATACAGGGTTGAAAAACGAGGTTTTCAGTGAAATCTTCCGTTACTACGATATTTCATGCAGTCCTCGCTGTTCCATATTTCATGATTGTTGCATTTTTTGGAAAAGAGATCAAATCTACTCAAGCCTCAAAATTAAAAGATAATCCACACAAACTCTGGGATATTTAATTTTTTGTCGTCTGTAATTTATTCTCGTCCATTTATGCAACTGTTTGAGTTATGAAGCTTTTACGTACTAGAAAATGAACTAATATTCACTTTGCAGAGGTTTTCACGAGACGTCCTAATTACAATCACATAATGGATGTGTGGGAGGGCCATAACGTACTATTGTATAATTAGATAATATTCGCGTGCAGATCTGGAACACTTTGGATATAATTAAATTGAAAAACTAAGTTGGGACAACAGCCCACCATTCTGAATTAAATTTCCCTACTCTCTAGGTTTATAAAAAAATACGTTTATAATAACTGCCATAGGGCACTGGAATTTTAAAAACATATTTGAAAAATATACTATTCTATAAAATTTTACCAATGTAAAATGATTCCGTTTAGATTTAAGAACATTACTTTCCTTTCTCTAATCAAATTAAACACCCTCCCTGATTTAGGACTGCTTTTATAAATTATTCTCGAAATTTAAGTTTCAGTCCTTCGAGCCGGATTCTGCAAAACCTTGCGATAACTTTTGAGCAGCAACTTTCATTTTTTAACTTCCCCACTCACTCTGACAACTTCCGGCAGATTTGAGGCTCTTAAATCATTCGTGAGGCACTACATCCCTGACAGTAGGTTGATATGGTTTTTTTTCTTCTCTTTTACCCTCTTACTCCCATCCAATGGGCCACTCAAACTCAGTTTACGTCCCACTGAGATGCGAAAGAGTTCTAGAATCGGCGTAAACTTTGAGTTCTCGGAATAGAGTCCGAAACGAAGAAAAAAGCAGGAAAAGTAGATTACCTCAACTTGTTTTCTGCTATACTACTCTCCCTCCTTTTTGAAGTCTTTGAGAAAAAAGGAGAGAGTAAGAGAGGCAAAAGGCGTGAGAGGTGGGTCACCAAACGAGTGGCCAAATGCAATTTAAAGAAAGAACCAACTTCATCCTCCCACTTAGAATCCCTTCAGCCTCATTCAACGGAACGGGCAACGACCAGAAAAAGAAGCGGAAAGTTCAGCCGGTTTACAATTCAGCCCGCATAGAACTAACACACACCCTCTTCAGAACCCCTTCCATCCCAGAACCCCAAACCCCCAACCCCTTCCATTTTCATTCTATTCGTTCTTCTCTCTATACGCCGCGCTGGGTCGTCTTATTTGACTTCCTCGTCTTAAGAGTTGCCCGTCTATTCTGTCGTCTCTTCGACACCCCCATTTCACAGTCTGCTTTAGTACGCCCTTTTCAACCAGTTCTCAATCTGTGAAAATTACACTTCGAATCGAACAGTACGTGTGTTTCAGAGAGAAGGATAAAAGTTCCAGCAGGCACTGCAAACTCAACTTAGAATCTTCTATTTTTTTTTTTTTTTTGTTGGAGGGGAGAATCGAGTAATGTGGCAGACATAACATATATCAATCGATAAAGTGAAAAATATAAACAATACATCCGAGATTCAGTTTCGGAACTCACGGTTTAGGAATTCCTATAATTGCTGGCACAAGCAGTTTCTAAACTCAAGGGACGAAAGACGGTTGCAAATCTCGCCTCGGAAGGGCCGCATTGCATGAGTACTCATTCGAGTATATTGCGAAATATTATGCATTCCATTTGGAAACGGTTCGGGTGGTCCTGACTGTTTATGTTTCAATACTCCCGACTTAGGAACAAGGCTATTTGCAGGCAACCTTTGACACTGTCCATAAACCGAGAGTCCGGTATAATGTGATGGTAAAGTGTGTAACACGTAGATAAATGACCTTAGATAAATTAAATAGAATTTTTTCCCAGATTATTCTTCTATTTTCATAAAAAATCACACTATTTCCCCTGTTTTGTAAGAATTTTAAGCTACGTTACTTTTCGGCAAAGTGGGGGGGGGGATAAGACAAAGCTAGCGTCGTCGATTAAGGTAAAAAAATTCCGAAGAGAGTAGGTTCCCTTTTAAGATATTATTATTACTACATTATATATTTTTTAATTTATCTTAGCAGGGTGTGTGCCCCCCCCCCGATACTTCCCCGAATTTTAACGTAGCCCAAAATTCTGACAAAACAGGGGAAATAGTGTGATTTTTCATGAAGCAATAATCGGTAAATAAATTCTTTTGAATAAGAATAATGTAGATACCATATTGAATTTAGTATAAAATGTTTTAAATTCCTAAGATTGAATTCAAAAGGAGATGAATTTTCAAGCCGAAAAGACGAATTTTCAGCAGAAAAAAATTTATTTTTAACCAAACAGTAGCATTAGCATACAAATAGTTGAACTTTCAAGAGAAATGTAGGTTTTTTGGACTAAGAAGTTGAAATTTTAAACCGATTGCATTATAGACCTAATAGTTAAATTTTCAACAATAAAGCTTAAAATTCAATGAAAAATAGCTACATTTTCTGCCAAAAGAAAAATAGATGAATTTCCTTTCAAGAAATAGGAATTAACAAAAATTAAAATTATTTAAATTTTTAAAAAAATCAGCAAAAAAAAAGATAAATTTTTAACCATAGAGGTGAATATTGAATAATTATTTTTAACAAAGTAGTTTAACTTTGAACCAAGTAGTTCCACTTTTAATTGAAAAAGACAAATTTTTAATAAAGTAGTCAAAGTTTTAACCAAAAAGATGAACTTTGAAAAAGATACATCAATTTCCAGTCAAATTGTTGAATTTTGAAGCCAAAAAGACAAATTTTTTATGACTTCGTAGTAAAACAGTTGATTTTCCACAAAATTATTAAATCTTCTTCAAAATAGTTCAATTTTTATTCGAAAATATTAAGTTTTAACAAAAAAGCTATTTTCAACCAAATAGTTTAATTTTAGACCCAGTTGTTGAGTTTTTAAGCCAAAAAGATTAATTTTCTACAAAATAGTTAAATTTTCGGTACGAAAATATGAATGATCAAATAAATTGATGAACCTTCAACCAAACAAAAGTGCATTTTGTAAAAAGTAGTTTAACTTCAAACCTGCAAGATGATTTCTTAACTAAAAAAGATTAGTTTTGAACGAAATATTTAATACTTGATATTACTGCCAAAACAGATTTTTGATTCAAAATAAAAACCACTAAATTCAAACAAAAAAGACGAATTTTCTACAAAATACATAAATTTTCAACCAGAAAAGATAATTTTTCAATTAGATGTATCAATTTTCGATTGAAAATATAAATTTTCAACCGAAAATGGAATAGTTACATTTTTAGTTGAAAAATTATGTCTCAACCAAAAAAGAGAATTTTTAACAAAATAGTTCAAAATTTAAACCAAAAGATGATTTTTTTCAAACGAGAAAAAATATTTTCAAAAATTAAATAAATTTTTAACGAAAATGCTGAATTTTCGAGACAAAAATACCAATGATCTATGACTTCTTAACTAAAAAGTTAATTTTTCACAAAATAGTTACATTATCATAAAAATGGTTAAATTTTTTATCAAATAGTTGAATTTTCAACGAAAAATATGAAATTAAAAAAAAAAGTCAATTTTTAATCAAATAGTTTAATTTTTTACCTGATTTTTGAGTTTTCATGCCAAAAGGTGAATTTTCTACAAAACAACTGAATTTCCAGCCAGAAAAGATGAATTTTCAACCAAAAATATTAAATTAAAAAAAAGGTGAATTTCTAAGCAAATAGTTTAATTTTATACCTAATTGTTGAGTGTTCAAGCCAAAAGATGAATTTTCTACCAAACAGCTAAATTTCCAGCTCGAAAAGATGAATTTTGACTTTCACTTCAAATAAAAGCCATTAAAGTCAACCAAATCAGACGAATTTTCTACAAACTACATAAATTTTCATGTCGAGAAGATCATTCTTCAATTAATTGTATAAATTTTCAATTAAAAATATAAAGTTTCTACCAAAAATGGAGTCGTAATATTTTTAGTTACAAACATTATTTCTCAACCAGTAAGGAAAATCTTTAACCAAATAGTTGAACATTTAAACCAAATGATGATTTTTTAATCAAAAAGATTATATTTTCAATAAGTAAATACATTTTCAACCCAAGAGATAAATCTTGGAACAAAAAAATTAATTTTGAACAAAGTATTTCAACTTTGAATGAAATAGTTGAATTCCTGACCAAAAAAGGTGATTTCTTAACCAAATAGTTGCATTTTCATATTGGGCTCAATTCATTTAGTTTCCAATTAACATGGAAACGCGAAAATGGGGAAAAAGGTAATTTTCTTCAAAACGGGCGTAGGCAGGTAGAAACTGCCTCTTTATGCCTAAACTAAATGTTGGCTCTTACGAGGCCGCAGCCAGATTTTCTAGCTAGAAAAATCTAGGATTTCCCTCGGCTGGCCCTCGACAGGTAATTGTCGTGTGCTACTTGTCTTAAATTATGTACATACTTACTTTTTGCACCATATTTTTG
>JAABKJ010004904.1:0-23725 GCA_011634705.1 Andricus grossulariae
ATTGTTTTTTTTTTTGTACAAAATTTAACTAATTCGTTGAAAATTCCCGTATTTTGTTAATAATCTTCTTTTTGGCAGAAAATTAATATTTTTTTTTTGAAAATTCATCTTTTTGGTTGAAAATCGAAGTATTCCAGTTAAATATTCATCATTTTACTTCAAAATTTATCTTTTTGGTTAAATTCCACTATTCTAGTTGAAGATTCACCATTTTAGTTAAAAATTCATCACTTTGAAAACGCAACAATTTTTTTAAATTAGTTCTTTTTGCTGTTGAAAATTATTCTTTTTTTAACTGAAAATGTAACTATTCCAATTGAATATTCCACCATGTTAGTTCAAAATTCCTCTTTTTTGGTAGAAATTAATCTTTTTGGTTGAAAATTCATTTTTTTAGTTGAAAATTTAAATATTTTGTGGAAAATTGGCCTTTTTAGTACAAAATTTAACTATTTGATTTGAAATTCAAATATTTGGTGGAAAATTGAAGTATTCCAGTTAAATGTTCATCATTTTACTTAAAAATTTATCTTTTTGGATGAAAATTCCACTATTCTAGTTGAAGATCCACCATTTTAGTTGAAAATTCATCACTTTGAAAATGTAACTATTTTTTCCATTCGTTTTTTTTTATTGTTAAAAATTATTATTTTTTGAACTGAAAATGTAACTATTTCACTTGAATATTTCACCAATTTAGTGGAAAATTCGTCTTTTTTGGTAGAAATTTTTATTTTTTGTTGAAAATTCATCTTTTTAGTTAAAAATTGAACTATTACTGTTAAAGATTTAGCATTTTAGTTGAAAATTCATTTTTTTGGTTTAAAATTCAACTGTTCGTTAAAAAATTTGTCTTTTTAGTTGAAAATTCAAATATTTCGTTGGAAATTTATGCATTTTGTTAAGAAAATCCTCTTCTTTGGTAAAAAATTAATCCTCTTGTTTGAAAATGAATCTTATTGTTTGGAAATTCATCTTTTTGGTTGAAAATTCAAGTATTCCAATTAAATATTCATAATTTTATTTTTAAATTTATATTTTTGTTGAAAATTCAACTATTGCAGGTAAAGATTCATCACTTTAGTTAAAAATTCGTCACTTTAATTAAAAATTTAACTATTTTTTTTTAAATTCGGTTTTTTTGGTTGAAAATTAATTTTTTTAAACTTAAACTATTTTCAAGTATTTGGTTGAAAATTGGTATTTTTTAGTTCAAGATTCAACTATTTTGTTGAAGATTCATGTATTTTGTTAAAAAATCTTTTTTTTTTCTGGTAGAAACTTAATCTTCTTGGACATTTTTCTTTTTCGTTAAAAATAATATTAATTGGTTGAAAGTTAAACTCTTTGGTTAAAGTTTTTCTTCTTGTGGAAAATTAATTATTTTAAGTGAAAATTACCCTATTCCATTTTTGGTAGAAAACTGATGTTTTTTAGTTCAAAAATCAACTATTTGGTTGAAAATTGATCTTTTTTAGTTGGAATTCAACTATTTGGTACTTTGTAGACAAATTGAAGAAATTTAAAAAACCTGGAATTTCAGGGATTTTTTTTCAGGATTTGAGTAGACACCCTGTATTATTTCAAATGTAAAAAAATATTCACTCAATATTTAAAATATAATCAGCTCTAAAAAGCACAAGCAGTTATAATTTTAATGAATTCAAAGATAATATATTTTCCCGAAATTGGGAAAAATCATAATTAACATTTTTTTAAAGTACAAGTGTTTGAATTTTCACGATTTGTTTACCTAACTTCAACTTCATTCAGCCTAATTTGTTAGTATTCATATAAGCTCATGTAAATTAAAAAATTTACGTGATTGAATTTTATTTATGATTTAATGTTTGAAATTAGATTTAACGATCGAAATTGGTAGCTCAATTGCTTAATAAACTGAACTGTTTTTTATTGGAATGTCCGGAATGACATTTTTGAATTCCTTATGCCAGTCGCAGGTATTTGAATTATGAGGTCAAAGAAAACGTTGAAAAGAATCTCTCTTCAAGGTTTAATTAAAAAGTCTATATAAAGCTAATAAATGTATTCTATTATTGAAACTGAATAATATCACTTTTAATAAAGTTTTAAAATCCCCACTTTTAGTAATTTTTAATAATTAATTAAATTGTAGGAATTTTCTTTTAAAAAATTGTAACTTTAGCAATTGCAAACTCAAAATTACAAAATTAATATCCTTGAATAAATAAATAAATTTTTTATACAATTTATAATTGTACAATTCTGAATTTTTGAATGTGAAATAAAATTATTAAGACTTCCCTTCCGAATTAAGAAATTGTACAATTTTAAGGAATATAATTCAATATTTCTGACATTTGAAATTCTTAAACTATAAAACTCTAATCTAAAATTGTTCAATCTGGAAGCGTAAGTTTAAAAATATTAAATTTAAACACTATCAAATAAGAAAAGTGATCAATCGTAAATTTTGTAATTAAAACAAAATCACTTGTACAATTTTAAATTATACTAATTATGAATTCTGATATTTTTAATGGTTCTGTATTGAGTGCCTTTCAGTTTCAATTTTTTTTTTAAATTCTTAAATATTTTCACTGCGTACAGTCCACTTAAAAATTGAACAATTCTTAAAATGACTTCTGAAATCAGAAAAAATATACTGATTGTTAATTACTGTTAACTATAATCAATCTTTCAAGAGATACTGAAGCGATGTTCAGAAAAAAGTAGCTCATGTTAAAATTATTTATTTAAAATTATTTAACCCAAACCATTTTTTTTAAATAATGATTTTATTATTGATAATATTACATAGCATTAATGATAACATTATTTAAGAAATGGTTCAATTCGCAAAACAGAAAATAAACTAGCCCAACAATTTTTTAAATAATTTATTCTTACGCTTCTCATTGAAAATTCATTCAAAGCTTCTTTCATTCAATATGCCTTGATTTTATGAATGAATATGAATTTTTTTTCAATATGAATTTTGAGCTCGACTGTAATAAATAAATAAAACATAAATGCAACATTATTATGAAAAACCAAAAATCTTCTTAACGAATAAAATTGAAAAAGTATTCAAGGATCAACGCAAATATCCTCAATGATTATATTTGGAATGGACAGGAATGAAATATTTCAGAAAATTGAAAAAAATACATTTATGTATTTTATGAGCTTATAATTCCATAATTTTTTTCGAAACATCTAAAACTCGGATAGGCTGAACTAATTTATTGCTGCATTCTTTGAATAAGAAATTTTTGGAAAATTTCGAAACCTTCAAGGAAATGAAGGAAAAATTATAATTTTATAGTGTATTCAACTTTCTTTTAATTAAGATAAAAATATATGATATCACACATATCCTAAATGATTTTATTTAAAATAGCTAGGAATGGAAATCTTCAAAAAGCTTTAAAAAGCCTAAAAGACAAATTTTCTACAAAAGATTTAAGTTATCAACCCGAAAATATGAATTTTGAACAAAAAGGTTCCTTTTTAACAGAGGTGTTGATTTTTAAAGCCAAAATATGAATTTTCTACAAAAAAGTTGAATTTTCCACGGAAAAGACGAGCTTCAAGAAAAATAAATAAATTTTCAACTGAAAAAGATACATTCTCAAAAGAATGCAAATTAATTTTGAGCCAAGTATTGGAATTTTTTACCAAAACGATATCTTTTCTATTCAAAAAGACAAATTTTAAAGAAAATACATGCATTTTTAAATAAAGAAGATAAATTTCCAACAAAATCCATGAATTTTTATCTAAAAAACATAAATTTTCCACCAAAAATATAATTATTAAATTTTCAACCAAATAAATGAATTTTTAACCCAAAAGATGAAGTTTCATTGATTAACATTAATTTTGTACCAAGAAAGACGAATTTTCAACAAAATACACGGATTTTCAATTAAAAAAGATAAATTTTCAACTGAAAATATAATAGTTAAATTTTTGACCAAAGAAATAAATTTTCAACCCAAAAGATGAAATTTCATTCAATGCCATCACTTTTCTACAAAGAAGATGAATTTCCAACAAAATACATGAATTTTCAACCAAACAGTTGAATTTTTCTCTAAAAAAGATCAATTTTTAACTTAGAATAGTTAGATTTAAAATTTTAAAAAATTACTTTTTCAAAAATGATGTATTTTCAGAAAATAAAAGGATTTTCCAGTCAATAAAGAGAGAATATTTCATCCAAAATTTTCAATTTTCATGCCAAAAGGAAGAATTTTCTCGAAAAGAGAAATTTTTAACAAAGCGGTTGAATTAAAAAAAAAGACTGATTTTCTAACAAAATTGTTGATTTAAAAAAATTATAATACAATTTTTAACCAAACGATAAATTCTCAACTAAAAAGTGATAAAATTGTACGTAAAAGATAAATTCTCAACTAAAAAAATTATAAAATTGTACGTTTTCAAGACTTACTTATCATTAACAAATGTTCTTTTCTAAGTCTAATTTCATCGGAGGTCCACATTTATTTAATTAATAGAATTTATATCATGATTTTATCTAAAAATATAAATTTTCAACCAAAAATATAATAGTTAAATTTTCAACCAAAAATATAATAGTGAAATTTTCAACCAAAGAAATGAATTTTTAACCCTAAAGATGAAATTTCATTTAATAACATCACTTTTTTACCAATTAAGGCGAACTTTTAACAAAGTACATGGATTTTCAACAAAATACATGAATTTTCAACTAAAAAAGATACATTTTTTCCAAAAATATAATAATTAAATTTTCGACCAAAGAAATACATTTTCAACACAAAAGAGGAAATTTCATTTGATGATATCACTTTTCTACCATAAAGGACGAATTTTCAATAAAATATATCAATTTTCAACCAAACATTCGAATTTTTATCTAAAAAAGACCAATTTTCAATTTAGAATAGTTAGATTTTAAA
Source organism: Andricus grossulariae (assembly GCA_011634705.1). NCBI lineage: Eukaryota > Metazoa > Arthropoda > Insecta > Hymenoptera > Cynipidae > Andricus > Andricus grossulariae. Next base: position 4,935 of record JAABKJ010004904.1, read on the forward strand.
TTTAAAAAAATTATTTTTTTAAAAATGATGAATTTCCATTCAAAAAGATTCTTTAGTCAATAAAGAGAGAAAATTTCGTCCCAAATTTTCAATTTTCATGCCAAAAAGAAGAATTTTCTACAATTCAGTTGAATTTTTAAACTGAAAATATGATTTATTTTGAAAAAAATGTTCATTTTCGACCAAATAGTTGAATTTTTTACAAAAATAATAAAATTTTCAACCCGAAAAGACGATTTTTCAATAAAACAATTGAATTAAAAAACTAATGATTTTCTAACAAAATTATTGATTAAAAAAAATAATAATACAATTTTGAAGCACAAGAAAAATTCTCAACTAAAAAAATTATAAAATTCGACAAAAGACTTACTTATCATTAAGAAATGTTCTTTCTAAGTCTAATTTCATTGGAGTTCCACATTTATTTAATTAACAGAATTTAGATTTATGATTATTCCATAAGTTTATAAAAATCTGGGTAAAATCTTTCGTTCTAGGGGGGGGGGGGAAGAAAATCCTGAACTTATCATTTTTTAACTTAACCCTGGACTTATCATTTGGGCTACTCACTGAGAAATCTGAAAATCTTGAAACCAAGAATGCAGCAGACTTTATCGAATTCTTATAGAGTTCCAAGATTTCTTTCAAATTGCTGAGATTTCCAAAACTTCTCGCGATGGGAACTCACCTGGTGAAATGAGACTCGGATAAATTCGACTAGACTCGTCTAAACTCCACACTTGACAAAAGATTTCCAAGATTTCCAAGAGTTCCAAAAGAGTTCCTCAGACAGTTCTTTAAGATTTCCCTCGCGGTAATCTGAGATTCCTCACTGAGTTACAAGATTTCTTTGAGATTGCTGGGAGTGCCGAGATTTCCAAAAATTCTCGCGATCGGAACTCTCCAGGAGAAATCAGACTCGGCTAAACTCGGCGGTGTTCGGATGCAGTCGGATGTTCGTTCGTCTCATCGAGATAGTGTGTGAGTGCTCCACACTTGACAAAAGATTTCCAAGATTTCCGAGAGTTCTAAAATAGTTCCTCAAAGAGTTCTTTTAGGATTTCACGCTCGGAAATCTGAGATTTCTCAGTGACTAGTCTCTCGGAGCTTATCATTGACAAATCTGGAAATCTTAAAATTAAGAATGCGGCATATCAAATTCGTACAGAGTTCCAAGATTTTGTTAAGATAGCCGGCAGTGTCGAGATTTCCAAAAATTCTCGCGATCGGAACTGTTCTAGAAAAACTAGACGCGGCTAAACTCGGCGGCGTTCGGATGCAGTCGGCTGTTTTTTCGTCTCATCGAGACCGTGTGTGAGTACTCCACACTTGATAAAAGATTTCCGAGATTTCCGAAAGTTCTAAAAGAGTTCCTCAAAGAGTTCTTTTAGGATTTCCCGTTCGGAAATCTGAGATTTCTCAGTGAGTAGTTTCTCGGAGTTAATCACTGAGAAATCTTAAAATTAAAAATGCGGCGGTATATTAAATTCGGACAGAGTTCCAAAATTTCTTTGAGATTGCCGGCAGTGCCGAGATTTCCAAAAATTGTCGCGATCGGAACTTTCCAGGAGAAAGCAGATTCGGCTAAACTCGATAACGTTCGGACGCAGTCGGCTGCTCGTCTTAGGCAGTGTGTGAATGCTCAACACTTGACAAAAGATTTCCAAGATTTCCTACAGTTACAAGATTTCCTACAGTTCCAAGAGTTCCAAGAGTTCCAAGAGTTCTCAGAGTTCTCAGTGACGCTGTAAATAATAAGTGAAACTATTTTCACTCTATGAATACTTTTTTTATTGAAAATTCTTTAATTTTGATTAATTCTTAACGGCCAAAGTCTGTCGTCAATTTCACTGACAAACATCTTCTAAATTGAACTAATTCCGACTCAGAGAGCAGTCTGCATCACCATCTGTTAAGAATTAGCGACCTCCTAATTAAATTTTTACACTACCAGTCTCCACTATGAATAATTTCTATCAAAGTCTCTCGTTTCTTGTTCAGAGAAGTTTTTTATATTGTGAGTGTTCTCGTTTAGACAGGAGTGCCGCGCGAGAGTTTAACGAGCGCGCTCGTCGTATAGCAACCCTGTTGGCGACGTTCGTCTTCATTTTCATGACGGGACTCGTCCTATCGAGACATACCCTCATTCCAGGGTAGGGGTAGACTCGACTGATTAATGGCTCAGCTAATCAAATAAATAATCCTACATCTGTCGACCGAATGCTATCCCTAAAGAGGCAGGGGGGAGACGCAAAAGACGAAGAAGAAAAAGAGGAAAAGACCTTGCGGATGTAGATCTATCTCTCCATCATGGTTACATCTTCTCTTTTCGATGCCTTTTTTTTTTCTTCTTCAAGTTTGTATTTCTATCCCCTCCAGTGTTTCCTTTTCAGTTTGCCACGCTTCGACTACCCCCACCCCCATTTGAGAAAAAAAAGAAAATCACCTCAGTGGTAAAGAAAGAAGAGGAAGCGAAGAAAAGTGAAGGTCCAATGCCCAGGAACTCTGGCATGACTCCCCAGTGGCAATTAGAAGGATTAATGATTCCCTCCGAAGAAATTTCCTCTTCTTTTAGTAAATAATTTGTAGATGTATCGAATTAAGTGTGAATTAGAACACCCTTTGGGGAAAATTAATTTCTTTTTCTTGAGTCGTTAAGTTTTTGTTAACAAATATTACCTCGGAAGAGAATGAAAAAATTAACTGGGTGTCTTACTGACTTACCAGATGGATGATTTTTATTTCAGGTCATTTCGCGGGTTTTCCGAGGTCAATTTTTAATTTTTCTTGGTCAGTTTAAAAGAGTACAAAAGAGCCGAATGATTTCAAACAATTTTGAAAGATTTCAAGAGATTTCTAGTAGATTTTTCATCACATTTTTTTCAATTGTTCAAAACTTTCACAAAAATTTTGTTTTTCATGAAATCATTGAAAAATAAATCGGAGAATCGAATGGCGTTATAACTTTTCCGTATCTCACATATTTAAACAAACATTTTTTGAGCCAATGAAACGTGTTTTGTTTGTTTGATCTAAAAAATTTTCTGTTCCAATTTGAATTATAATTCTTCACGGAAATTGCCTGTTCGAAAGTCAACATTTTAATTTTTTTATGGAAGTTTCAAATAATGGAAAATTTTTTATTAGAAAAAAAATTTGTTTTTCAAACATTTTTGGATTTGGAACAAGGAATTTTATAAATTTAACGAATTCTTATTTCGGACAGGAATTGTTTTTGTAAATTTTCTTTCCATAAATCAGAATTAGAATTATTTTCAAAAATTTCCCACCCCATGTAAAAAAATTACCTGTTCCAAGACAAAATTGAAATTCTTTACGTGACTTTTTTTTATCTATTTTGTTTATTTACTCGCCGTCCAAACTCAGAATTATATTAATTTTAGAAAATTCTCTATAAATAGTTACAATTCAATTAAATAATTCAAAAATATTGTGACTTCCATTTCCCAAAATTTGAAAAAGGAAATTTTCAAATTGTGACAAATTCTGACTTGGAACAGGGAGTTTTATTTAATTTCCTTTTTCTAAATCAGAATCAAAATCCTTTTAAAACATTTTCGTTCCATGTAAAAAATTGCCTGTCCTGAAGTCAATTATCTTCAATAATTCAATTATCTTCAATTATTAATATAGTTCTTTTTGATTATTATTATTTTTCGTTATTTTATTATATATGTTTATTATTTGCAAAGCAAATGGTGTAGTTTAATCTTCAGTCAGGAAATAAATTTTTAGCTGAAATAATGAATCTTCAACCAAAAAAATTATTTTTAAAATAAATATTTGAATTTTCAAGACAAAAGATTAAGTTTCTTTTAAAAGACAAATTTCGAACAAAATTATAAATTTTTAACCGCAAAAGATAAGTATTTAACCAAAAAAATCGAATTTCCAAAATAATTGTTGAATTTTTAGTAACTGAAATGATGAATCGTCAACATAAAAAGAATGGATTTTTAACCAAATAGTTGGATTTTCAATCCAAAAGATAATTTTTCATAAAAAAAAGAATTTTCAACAAAAAAAAAATAAATTTTTAACCAAAGAAATTAATTTTTCACGAAAAAGATGAAGTTTCAACTAATGAGATTACCTTTCTACAACAACAAAAAAATGAATTTGCAAAAAAATATTGAATTTTCACGTATAATAGAAAAATTTTTATCTTAAAATAGAATATTTTAAATTTCATTTTAAAAATTAATTTTCGACCGAGAAAATCAATTTTGAAACAAAAAGATTAATTTTCTACAAAAAAAAAAGATTAGTTTTTAAAACACAATATATGAATTTTCAAAAAAATGCTTGGAGTTAAGGAATTTAAAACCTAATAATTAAATCTTTAAAAAAAAAATGAATTGGTCACTGAGAAGAATAATATTCTACCAAAAAAGACGAATTTTCAACAAAATAGAGGAAAAATATAAAAAAAATATAAAAAAACCAAATAGTTGAATTTTTAACTGAAAACGGTAAATTTTCAGACGGACATGGAATAGTTAAGTTTTCAGTTAAAAAATAATTTTTGACAAAATAGTTCAATTAAAAAAAAAACAATATTTTTCCACTAAAATGATGAATCATGAAAAAAATGAATTTTCAATAAAATAGTTCCACTTTCAACTTAGTTGTTGAATTTTCAACAAAAAATGTAATAGTTGATATTTCAACCAAAGAAGATTTTAATTTTAAAGCAAAAACAGGTAAATTGAACCAAAAAAGACGAATTTTCAACAAAATGGTTGAATCCTCAACCAAAACAGAATAATTTTCAACCAAACAGATTTTTAACCAAAAAAGATTCAGTTTCTACAAAAATAGAGTTTCAACATAAAAAATCGAATTTTCAGCAAAAAAATTAAATTTTCATTTGAAGAAATTAATTTTTAATTTTAAAAAATAGTTAAATTTTCAGCCAGAAAAATGAATTTTTAACCAAATATTTAAATTTTCAACTCGAAAGGTTAATTTTCCACCAAAAGACAAATTTTCAACAAAATACACGAAAAATATTTATTTTTTATTTGTTGTTCTTTTTGTATTTGTTTTTATTTACTCCCTGTTCCAACTTAAAATTAGAAATATTTTAGAAAATGCCCTGCCTCAACTCAGAATTATAATTCTTTTAAAAAATGCACAACTCCGAGTAAATATTGTAATTCATTGGCAAAATTCCCTGTTCCAAGTGATAATTAAAATTTCCCAACAAGTTTCCTATTCCAAATGAGAATTAGAGTAAAAAAAAATATAGAAACACTTTTAATTTGCATGTTGGCTCATTCGAGGGAAAAATCTCGGTCATTTACAGGTTTTCCCGACTTTTCGGTCAGGTAGACATCCTGAATAATTTAGGCGTAAAATGAAGACGATCGATTAGTAACGCGAGGGTTCGAATCTCGGTGAGAGTGTTTTTTTTCACTTCCTATTTTCTATTATTTGGTAGAAAATAGTCCTAGAAGCTTATTCTCCTACCGGAAATTCGTTGAATATTAATCCGTAGACAATTAAATGTATTTTATTAACATTTTTCATATCATCTTAGATTATTTATTAAAAATTTTTTCCTACTTTTCATTTTTTTCATTTTAAATTATTTATGTCTCTCTCATTCGCGTGGAATTCACGCGCGGCACTTAGCCGGTCATAAATCAATGCTCTATCCGTTTAACGTTTCGTGGTGGGCTCGTGTGGACAAGCACTGACGTTCAAGTGCTCTCGACTCCTTGTACACTCGACTATACATAGAACTCGACACGGTCATTGATCAGAGTGATTATACATATTTTTCTTTACTTCGAGTATCCTAAAAGTACTAAATCATTTGATGCGTTGTGTATTTTATATTAACTAGCCTCATCCATCGCGCGCTCAGCGCGCGTCTTTTTAATACAAAAAGAAAGTTTCGAATAACTATTAATTTTTTGGTTTATTTCCTAATTTGTTTGTAAGGTTATATAAATAGAATTATAATAATATAAGATAAACAATATTTTATCAATAATAGTAATTAATTAATTTAAAAAATAAGTAGAATAGACAAAATACAAAATCAAAAATGTCAATTTTCAACTAGTTGTATTTTTAATCAAAAAAGATGAAAAGTTTTTTAATAAGGACGAATTTTCTACAAAACAGTTGAATTTTTTAACATGAAAATATGAAATTTTAACAAAAAAGTTCATTTTCAACCAAAAAGTTGAATTTTCAACCACAAAGATGAATTCTCAATAAAAAATGTAACGCTTGATATTTCGATCCAAAAATATTTTAATTTTTAATAAAAAATAGTTGAGTTGATGAAAAAAATAATTTTTAACAAAATAGTTGAATCCTCAACCAAAAAGTTAAATTTTCAACCAAAAATAATTACTTTCTGCCAAAAAGGACGAATTTGCAACAAAATAGTTGAATGCTCAACCAAAAATGTCAATTTTCAACCAGTTGTAGTTTTGATAAACAAATTTTTAATTTTTTTCAATACATACGAATTTTCTATAGAAGTGTTTAATTTTTTAACATAAAAATATGAATTTTTAACAAAAAAGTTCATTTTCAACCAAATAGTTGAATTTCTAACAAAATATATGAATCTTCTATCAAAAAGATTAATTTTCTCCCAAAAAAGAGGAAATTTTCAACTAAAATGATGAAGCTTTATTTAAACCTTTTAAGTAAATTAGTTTAACTTTCAACAAATTAGTTGAGTGTGACATAGTTTACTTTTTTAACATGAAAATATGAACTTTTAACAAAAAAGTTCATTTTCAACCAAAAAGTTGAATTCTCAACCAAAAAGATTAATTCTCAATAAAAAATGTAACACTTGATATTTCGATCTAAAAATATTTTAATTTTCAATACAAAACAGTTGAGTTGATAAAAAAAACTAATTTTCAACAAAATAGTTGAATCCTCAACCAAAAATGTCATTTTTCAACCAGTTGTAGTTTTGCTGAAAATTTTTAAAATTTTTTTCAATACATACGAATTTTCTATAGAAGTGTTTAATTTTTTAACATGAAAATTTGAATTTGTAACAGAAAAGTTCATTTTCAACCAAATAGTTAAATTTCTAACAAAATTTATGAATCTTCTATTGAAAAGAATAATTTTTTCCCAAAAAAGAGGAAATTTTCAACTAAAATGATGAACCTTTATTAAAAAAAATGACTTTTGAATAAAGTAGTTTAACTTTTAACAAAATAGTTGAATGCTAAACCAAAAATGTAAATTTTCAATTAGTTTTAGTTTTAATAAAAAAATGTTAAATATTTTTCAATAGAAACGAATTTTGTACAAACCAGTTTAATTATTTAACTTGAAAATATGAATTTTTAACAAAAAAGCTCATTTTCAACCAAATAGTTGAATTTCTAACAAAATATATGAATCTTCTATTAAAAAGATTAATTTTTTCCCAAAAAAGAGGAAATTTGCAACTAAAATGATGAACCTTGATTTAAAAAATGACTTTTAAATTCAATTGAAAAATATTTTTATTTCAATTAAAAAACAGTTGATTTTATACAAAAAAAAAAGAATTTTAACAAAATTGTTAAATTCTGAACAAAACAAAAAGTTGTTTCAGTCAAAATAAAAAGAAAATGTTAGGGAAATTATAATTTTAAGAGAAAAATAATTTTGTACACAAAATAAAAATTTGGAAGAACTATTCATTTTTTTAATTCTTCGTTTATTATCTTTACGTTTTATAAACATAATTTTTTTAGGTTTCTCCAGAAGATTCAGCAAGAATTTTGAAGATTTCAGATATCTCGAGAAATTATCTACAATATGTCTAAATTTTTTTAGATATTATAGGACTTTGAAAAATTTTAGAAAAAATTTGAGTTAGTAAAAGATATTCAGGACTTTTTGAAGCTTGGAAAAATAAAAAAATATTTAATAAATTTTCGGAAGTTTTTCAAAGTTTTAAGATATTTTTAATCTCTTTAAAACTTCAAAACTTCCTAAATATCTTTTAAACTGACTTGAGTTATTACTAATATTGTCTGAAATAATCTTTTAAAATTAATTAAAAAAAATAAAGAATCACTTCAAATATTCTCAGGAACTTGAATTTTTTTATTGCCTTGAATTTTTTCGAAATCCAAATTTTATCTCTAAATCTTCCAAAAATTTACATTTAGTTTTTAGTTTTTTAAAATCTTTTTTAATTTTGAATTAATTTTCGAAATTTGTTTAAAACTTCAAAATATATTTTAAAATTATTCGAATTTTTTCTAAAATTTCGGTAAAAACTCATTAAAATCTTTGAAACAGCTAGAAATCTGCAGAAATAAATTAAAATTCCTTGAAAATAAAATAAACTAAATTAATTCCCTACAGCTCTCTAGAAATCCTTTGAAATTCCTGGAAATGTGTAAAATCCCCGAAAATCTTAAAAATATTTGAATGTTCAATAAATCCCTCAAATGATGCAAAATGTTTTTAAATTTGTACAAATCTTACAAAAGTCTTTGACATCCCTTGAAATTCCTCAAAGCTCTTGAAGTTAGTTGAAATCTTTTAAAATAACTTAAAATCTTAAAAATACTTGAAATTCTTGCGATTCCTTAATATCCCTTAAAATGATTGCAATCCCTTGATAAAAACCTTTGGAATAAAATGTAATTTATTTCCTGAAGTTCTCTAGAAATTATTTGAAATTCTTTAAAATCTCTTAAAATCTTTGGAAATTAAAAAAAAAATTTGAAATCACTTAAAGTTTTGTCAAAAGCCTTAAAATCTTAAAATTGGTGAAATCCATAGAAATCCCTTGAAATAAAATTCAATTTTATCCCTAATTCACTATAAAATTCTCTAGAAATTAGCTTGGCAAAATCACTTAAAATCTTTAAAATACTTGGAGGTCCTTAAATCTGGTAACATTGATTGAAATCTTTGAAAATCGAAAAAATCCATTAAAATACGTGTAATTCTTTAGAAATCCCTTTAATATAAATTAAAATAAAAAATTGGCAACTTATTTATTAAAATTATCTGGAAAATATTTCGAATCCCTAGAAAGCTTTAAAATCCTCGGAGAGTCTATTAAATTTCTTTAAATCTTGTAAAATTCCTTAAAATACGCTAAAATCCATTGATATTTTTTGGTATCTTTCAAAATAAATTAAATAATTTAAAATCTTTTGCATGTTTTTTATTCCTTCATGCCCCTTGAAATTTTTGAAATCCGTATATATCCCTTAAAATAAAATTTGTTGTAATCCCTTAAGTTCTCTAGAAATCCCTTAAATCCCTTTAAAATCCCTCGAAATTTTTGGAAATCGTCAAAATCCGTTAAAATAAATGTTAATCATTCTGAAATTTCTTGAATTAACATTATTCATTAATGTTTTCTAAAAAAAAAACCGGTCACATACCAAGAAATCTTTCAAACCCTTGCAGATCCAATAAAATCCTTTGAATTTGCTAAAATCCCTTACAATTTTTGGAATCGTTCGAATCCCTAGAAATTGAATTTGGAAATCCTACAACATTCTTTGAAAGCCGTTGACATTTTTTTAATGTCTTGAAGTTCTTGAAAAAGCCTGGAAATCGTTGAAATCCGTTAATTTATTTAAAATCTTTCAACTCTTTTAGAATCCTCTAAAATTTTTGCAAATCTATGGAATTTTGTGAAATCCCATGATATAGTTTGAAATACTGCGCTACATACAATGATAAATCATTCGTTTGGAGTTTCTATATTTTTTGCATCAATTCTTTCAATATTTTAATATTATTTATGTCCATACTGATTTTTATAGAATTGTGAAAAAAATTAGAAAATAATCATTATATAAAAATCATTGTTTAGGCCCTTACGGAATTTTTCAATAATATCTTTTTATAAGGGGTGAACTACATTTCGAAAGTAACTAAAAAAGTAACTATTTTTATTGTTACTGTTACTGAACTTCTTTTTTAGTACACTGGAACCTGGATTTGTGCACAGTTTCCGGTATGGTCCGCAGTGGCCTTCGAGACAATTCCAGAGATTCCGAATTCAAGCAGGTAGTTAAATTTGGACGCAGAATGCAACCTGATGCAACCAAAGCGCTGAGAGTGCCCTCATGCTGTTTGTCACGCGTGACTGAGCACCGCCTCTCTTTCGGTCTCGCAGCCCTCCTCATCACGACTCTGTGGAGGCCATCAATTCTAGGAATGCCCAACTCCAGTTTACGGAAATCCAGGTTCCAGTGTAGTTAAAAAATAAATATCCTAAAAATAATTAAAAACCAATCCCAGCTAATTTGAAAAGTAGCCTATTCCAAGCCTATTCAGCACTAAATTTAAAATTAAACCAATTAAATTAATTGGTAATTACACAACTGCGATTCCGTACGTCACTCATTCGAGAAAAGTGAATCAGAACCTAAACGCTGGAAGCTTTAGGTGGGTATAAAAAAAGATTAATGATTCGTCTCTCTGAAAACGATTACGGACGCGAGTCTTCCTCGAAGTAAGAGCGGTACTTCGTAAAAGTCTTTCTCTGATCCGTCCTCGTCGCTCAGCGTCGAAGGCCTTCTCATTGATCGGTTTCTATCTTTCCTTCTGAGAGAAAATACCCCCCCCCCCCTCACCCAAGGACCAACTCTTCCTTCTCCTTTTTCACCGTGAAACTGCAGACGGAACAGCACGCGTCTCTGATGGAAATAAGATTAAGCCGCGACTCGGCTCGCTGAGTAGTGCGTAAATCACCCGCGCCCGACAGTTACGAGTTCTCCGATATAAACGATTGTGTTTAGCCTCAGTGAAACATGGGAGAAAGAGCGAGAGCCGGAGTGAGCGAGAAAAAGGGTAGTCGACCGAATCAGCTTAATGCGAATGCTTTGTTTTTCGCGAGAAAACTTTTTCAATAAAATTAATGAAAGTAGGTGCCGCGTGCCTACAAAAAAAGGTTTCGTAGCTTATGAGACGTTAAAATCTCCACCTCTCATACTTTCCCTCCTCTCCCCTACTTCACTCTCCATCATCATATAATTGCCCTCCTCTCGCTTCACCACCCCTCATATGCCTCTCCTTTCTTTCTCTTTTCACTTCACTTCACTTCCCTACTATCCCTCCCCTCACTTCACCTATTTTCTACCACTTTCCCTTCCCTTACTTCACCTACGTCCTACCACTTTGCCTCAACTCATTGATCCTACTTCTCACACCATCACTTCCCCTATTTTACCCTCTTCTCACTTCTCTTCAGTTCTCCTCCCTTCACTTCCCATACTTCCACTGCTCTCGATTCCCTTCCCTACTTCTCTCCCCTACATGCCCTCTCTTCCATACTATCCCTCCACTCACTTCTTCCATTTATCACCCCTCACTTCTCCTCCTTTACCTAATATTCCACCCCTTACTTTCCATCACTACCATCACTTGTTCCTCTTCTACTTCCCACCTCCTCTTTCTCTACCCTACTTATCCTCACTACTATAGTTCCTCTCGCCTGAGTCAACTTTCTTTATCCGTCCTTCCAATGGACATAAGAATGGAAAGGGACTAGGCATGTTGTAACGGGTTGGTGCAACGAACGGGGCGGTCTTCCATCTTGGTGTGCTAAATCGGTATTGTGAGAGAAAGGACAAACTGTTCTTCTCTCACTCCACATGCTTTTGCAGACCAAGATGGTCGATTCCCTCTTGTAACTTAGCATCAATCCCCGCGCCATAGTTTGGAAGCATGCGGCTAGTCCCCTCTTATTCCTATTTTCATGGTACTTCCTCTCCACTCACCTAACCTACTTACCATCACATTTCCCTAGTATCGTTTCCTTCACCACCCCTAATTACACTCTCCTAACTTCCCCTCTACTAATTTCCCCTCTCACCAGTTTCACTACTTCCACTTCCATTGTCTCCCTTCTCTTATCCTTCCTTGACTCGCACTCAATTCCCTACTACTTCTTCGCTACTTCCCTACTCTACTCGCATTCACTTCCCTACTACCCCACCCCTAACTTACACTACTTCCCTCCAGACACTTCTCATACTTCCCATCCCTCACAACGCCTACTCCCTCTTCTTACGCTTCCCCTCATTTCCCCTCCCGAAAAAAAGTACGAGGGATACATTGTTTTTTTTTTTAATCAGAAAAATGTATGTCACCTACTTTCCTTTAGAAAATAAGATATTTTCTCGCCAAAAGATTTTACACATTGAAGTGTTTATTAAAATAATTTATTTATCAGGTTCCCGAAAAAATTGTTTTTAAAAGTTTCCTGACTATTTTTTCATTTTCCTTCGCCATTAATATTCAGAGACCAGAATTTTAATCTGGTAACATGTTTGCCATAGAATCTTTTAGAAACGGAATAAATCAATTTCAAATTGAAATAAAAAAATTGTTAATTTATTCAATTTATTCAAAAAAGATAACTTTTACTATAAAAGAGGAATTTTCAACACAAAAGGACAATTTTAACCAAATTGATAAATTTAAAAGCTACAAAAATGAGTTTTCAACCAAAAGCTCAAATTTTTAGACAAAAAGGATTCAACTTCAATCACAAACATTTTTAAACATTTTCAACCAAATAAATGAATTTTTTCAGAAGACAGTGGAATTTTCTATAAAAAAAAGATAAATTTTCAATCCAGAGGAACGAATTTTTATCTGAATAGACAAATATTCAACAAAACAGTTGAATTTTCTACCAAGAAGATAAAATTTCGACCAAAAGAAATGAATTTTAAAATCAGAAAGGAAGATGATTAATTTTGTACTAAAATGATAATTTTGAACACAATACATGAATTTTATAACAAATAGTTGCATTTTTCAACAAATAGTAAAATTTTCCACGAAAAATATGAAGCTTCAACCAAACATGAAAAAATTTAATTTTCTGTGAAATAAATTGTCAACATGAAAAAAAGAATTTTCAACAAAACAGTCAAATTTTTAAACGAAGAAATCAATTTTCTAATAAACTGGTGAATTATTTTGAAACAAAAATGACCAATTTTCAACAAATAAAGAATTTTTATTCAAGAGATAACAAAAACTTAATCCAATTTCTTGAACTTTCAAACCAAAAATCGAATTTTCCGTAAAAAAAGTTTAATTTTCAAACCCAAAATATGAATGTTCAACAAAAAACTTTATTTTGAAAAAAATAGTTGCATTTTTATTTGAAAAAAAAAGAAATGTTCAAATCAAGAAGGTTAGTCTTCTACCAGAAAAAGAAGAATTTTCAACCAAAAAAGACTAATCTTCAATCAAAAATGTAAGAAATAGGTTTTAAATTCAAAAAATTTTGATAAAAAAAGGAAATTTCAATGAAATAGTTAAATTTCCTACCAAGAAGAAACGAATTATTAACCAAAGAGACACATTTTCAACTAATATTATGAATCTTCAACAAAAGTATGATTTTTTAACAAAGTGGTTCAATCTTGAGCCAAGTAGTTTGATTTTCAACCTAAAACGTTGAATTTTAAATATATAATGTAAAAGTAGATATTTCGACAAAAAACAATTTTAATTTGCAATAAAAATGTTGTATTCGCGACGAAAAATGCAACATCCAAAAAGATGTATTTTCTACTAAACAGGTGAATTTTCAAGCCAAGAAGAAAAATGTTCAGAAAAATGGTTTGATATTCAGCAAAGAAAGATCTCTGTTTAATTTTCAACACCAAAATATGAATTTTCAATAAAAAGCTAATTTTCTGCCAAAATTCTTGAATTTTTATCCCAAATAGATGAATTTTTAATAAAACATTAGAATTTTTATCCAAAAGTATGACTTGTTAACAAAATTTTTAAATTTTCAACGAAACAATACAATTTTTAACTAAAATTGTAATCATTTGGAGAAAGAATCTGCAAAAAAAGGAATAGAAATGCAAGACAAATAAATTATTCTCAAGAATATAAATATCATGGTGCCCGCAAAACTTCATTTTCAAAATTACCTAATTTTTCCTTGATAATTTTTTTATTTTTTCTGACCATCGATATTTAAAGAACAGAATCTTAATCTTGTAACGTTTTAAACAGAAAATATTTTTTCATAAACGAAATTAAGCAATTTTGAATAAAAAATTTTTAATTCACAAATTTATTATTTTTGACAACTATTTACAGTGTGTCTTATAGAAATTCCCTGACTTTTGCAACATTATTTTTAAAACCCGTGAGTTTTCCCTGACTGTCCCTGACCAACAAGATTCTCTGAATTTGCCATGATTTCTACGTTTATCCTGACCAATGGTTACCTTGTATATAATAAGTATTGGAATAATAATTATCGACAGTGAGAAAAATGTTTATTTGCTTCAAACAAATTTGTTCAAATGCAGTTTGTTTGATTTATACAAATTTTTAAATTAAATTGAACCAACTTGATTTGAATTCGATGAAATTTTATTTCAATCAAACAAAATTTATTAGAATTGGACAAAAATTATATTTATAGGAATCTGTTTTATCATCAGAGAATAAGAGACAATTTTTAACGTCTTTTTCAAACTAGATAGATTTATGAATTAAAAAACATTTTTTTCCTAAAAAGATCTTCTCCTTTCACTCCGCTGGGATTCAAACCACATAACTTCTGATTTCCGGTCAGGTGCTCTTCCCATTAAGCTACTAGAGAGACTGAGAGAAGAAACATTATTTCAGAAAATATACGCATTATTATGATAGATGGTACAAATCAAATTTTTAAAGGAATCTGTATTATCATCAGAGAATAATAGAAAATTTTTTATGTAATGCGTATATTTTCTGAAATAAAGTTTCTTCTCTCGATCTCTCTAGTAGCTTAATGGGAAAGGCACCTGACCGGAGAACAGAAGTTCTGTGGTTCGAAACCCAGCGAAGTGAAAGGCTTTTTTTCAGAAAAAAATATGATTAAAAAAATGTTTTTTAATTTATAACTCCAACTAGTCTGAAAAGACGTAAAAATTTTCTGTCATTCTCTAATGATAATACAGATTCCTTTAAAAATTTTATTTTTACCATCTAGCATAATAATGCGTATATTTTCTGAAATAAAGTCTCTTCTCTCGATCTCTCTATGTAGTTTAATAGGGAAAGCACCTGACCGGAAATCAGAAGTTCTGTGGTTCGAATCCCAGCCGAGTGAAAAAAGATCTTTTTTTTTCAGAAAAAAATTAATCTAAAAATTATATTAAAAATAAAGAAACATTTATTTGATTCTATATCAAAGAAATAATACGTTTAAGTTTGACAAAGGATTTTTTTGATTTAAAGAAATTATCTGTAAATCAAACGAAATTGGTTAAGTTCAAATATAAGGTTTGTTCAAATCAAACAAAGCTGATTCAAACAAGTTTTTTTATTTGTATCAAACATTTTGCTCAATGCACTTTCCATAGAATTATTATTTCAATAATACATTTATTTAAATAACCTGTCTGAATTAAAAAGTATTTGGTCTTTTGAACTCTTTTTTAAAGACTTAATGAATTATTCGTAAACATTAATTACGTGAGAATCCGGCCGGATGACTTAATTTATATATTCGACCCTAATTGAGTTTCCATGTAATTGTCGAAGAAATGTGGTACCTTGTCCAACCGGAAGGTAAATGTCTTGTAAATAGTGTTAAATTGTCCTTTCTCTCCATGTCTTTTCATATTCTTTTTTTTTTTTCGTTTTAAGCCTTGGCAAATTCTCAACGTGTCACACGTCTTCGGGTGAGAAGGAGACATTGTGCACACTCGCCTCTAACAAGTCGTTCCTGGTTCCAGAACTGTGTCTGACGATTTAATAATATATGCCGACCATTCCCATAACAACGTTACCTTTCTTTGCCAGACTGAAGTTCTTGTCGAAAACACTAAAAGCAGTTGGAAATACATTGAATTTCAGGGTTGCTACAAAATTCAAATCTCGAAATTCTCTGACTTTCCCAGATAAAAATAATTTTAATGCAAAAAAAACGTTTCAAAATTTATCTTCGAGACTTTGAATGTCAAGGGTCATACAAAATTTTACGAGGGGTAATGTACAAATTACGTAAGACACATATAAAATACATGAGTTTTCAACAAAAATTTTGAGTTTTCAACTTAAAAAGATACACTTTGAACCAAAAATAAAAGAATTAAATTTTTGGTTCAAAGAATTCATTTTCAATCAAGAAAATGCAATTTTCAACAGAAGGCAATGTATAATTCTGTACTTTCACCCACTGTGCTGTACGGTAGCGAGAGCTTGACTTAGCAAGAAAAGGATAAGACAAAACTTAACGTGATTGACTGCACAATATGTGATGTAAAACGCTAATGGACAAGGTCAGTAATGAGAAAGTCCTCAAAGAATGTGATGCAGAGGAGACACTGTTTGACAAGAGTAAACTCTCTGTTCCCTATGCCCCACTTTTTTTTCTTTTTTGAAGATTTCTTCTTTTACCCCTGTTTTCAAGAAACTTCCACTATTTCTATTTTTTTCCTCTCACTCGCTTTTTCGCTTAAATGTGTAGGAACCATAACCAGAAGTAAAAATATAACGAAAAAAGCTAAAACGGCAATATATAATTATGTACCCACTGTGCTGTAGGTAGCGAGACCTGGACCTATCAAGAAAAGAATAAGGAACCTATTAATGCGGTTAGCATGAAACTCCTGCTCAATATGTGCTGTAAAACGCTTATGGTCAATGTCAGTAATGAGAGAATCATAAAAAAATGTTGCCTAGAAAAGTTACTATTTGACAAAAGTAAACTCTCCGTCCCCTATGTTCCACTTTTTGTTCTTTCTTAAAAATTTCTTCTTTTTCCCCTGTCTTCAAGAAACTTTCATTATTTCCATTCTTTTCCCTCTTACTCGCTTATTCGCTTACATGTGAATAATGTAGAAACCATTACCAGAAGTAAAAATATAACAAAGAAAGCGCAATATTTGCGGTAAAACGCTAACGGACAAAGTTAGAAGTAAGAAAATCCTCAAAAAATGAGGTGTAGAGAAGACACTATTTAATGAGTGTGAAAGAAATTTTTTGAGATGATTTGGGCATGTTGAGAGGATGCATGGACGTGAAGAAAGCTAAAGAGGATGTCAAGACGTGTGGCGACAAAAAGTTTATGAGAAATGCATGATTGTCAGTGGAGTGAATGACGATTTGAACGAAAGGCCTTGTATACTTATGGGCCCGCGTGGAGGGCTTCACACAGTGACTTTGTGAAGCTCTTCACCTGGGGTGATTGCTAGAGAGATTAATCGGTGACCGGGTCGAAGCAGTGTTGTGGAACAAACGTGTTGTTTGAAAAAGCAACACGGGAATTCTGGATTAATCTAATTTTCCACAATATAGTTGAATCTTCAACCAAAACTGAATTATTTGTAACTGAACAGTAGCATTTATACGCAAAAGAGATAAAATTTCTGCCAAAGGAGGTAAATTTTCATACCAAAAAGTCGAATTTTCAACAGAACAGTTGAAATTTTAGGCCAAAGAGACGTATTTTTTACAAACAGTTGAATTTTCAAAAAAATTTAATTTCCAATAAAAAAAAATTGTTGTTAACTATATAGTTATAAATTTACAAAGTGATGAATGCTGGATAAGAAAAATGAATTCTCTACAAAAATGTAATAGTTCATATTTTCGGTCTTTTTTTTTTAATTTTCATTCATTAACATTTGAATTAAACCAATAAATATAAATTTTCAACAAATCAGTTGAATCTTCAAACAAAACAGATTAATTTTCACACCATAAAGATGAATTTTTAACAAAAAGATGAATTTTCAAAGAAGAACGATTTTTCAGTAAATAAAGAAAAAATATCTTATGCAAAATGTTGAATTTTTAACCTTAAAAGACAAATTTCCTGCAGAACAGATGAGTTTTTAACCCAAAAATACAAATTAAAAAAAAAACAGTTGAATATAAACTTCCAAGTAAAAATAAAATAGTTATATTTTCAGTTCAAAAGTTAATTTTCAATTGAAACAAACGAATTTTTAACGAAATAGTTAAATTTTCAACCAGAGAAATGAATTTTCAACTAAAATTATGAATCTTTAACCAAATTCTCAATCCGAGATGAATTGTCTAACAAAAAGACAAATATTGAACAAAATATATGAACTCACCACTAAAAAAATCAATTTCCAACAAAAATTTGTATTGTTAAATTTAAATTACTTTTCTAGCAGAAAAGATGAATTTTCAACAATATAATTTAATTTTCACCTAAAAGAGATACATTTTCAACTTAAAATAGGACAGTAAAATTTTTAGTACAAAAATTGATTTTCAAGTAAGTGAGAAAAATTTGCTATGAAATAGTTAGATATTAAACCAAACAGATACATTTTCAACCATAAATATAAAATTTTTATTTTTAAAGATTAACTTTTTAGTAGAGAAATGAATTTTCAAACAGAAAGATAAATTTTCAAACAAGAAAATTAACTTTCTACAAAAACAGATTAATTTTCAACGAAAAATTTAAATTTCGACCCCAGAAATATAAAGTTTTTACCAAAATAATTGAATTTTCGACTCAAAAAGACGAGACTTTAACAAAATAAATTAATTTTCAACTGAAAAATATATATTTTCAAGCAAAAATGCATCAGTTACATTTTCACTAAAAAAATCATTTTCAACAAAAAAAAAAAAACGGATTTTCAATAAAATATTTGAATTTTCAACCAAACAAATTAATTTTTAACTAAAATGATAAATCATAACAACAAAAAATTGAATTTTTAACAAAACAGTTGATTTTTCACCTAAAACTCCTAAATTTTCAAGTTATAACAGAATAGTTAAATGTTTATAAC
>JAABKJ010004905.1:6542-23723 GCA_011634705.1 Andricus grossulariae
TAGAATGTAGAATGTAGAATGTAGAATGTAGAATGTAGAATGTAGAATGTAGAATGTAGAATGTAGAATGTAGAATGGAGAATGTAGAATGTAGAATGTAGAATGTAGAATGTAGAATGTAGAATGTAGAATCAAGACAAATTATAAAAAATATTAATAATAAATATTGCAAAAGATTATTTATAATAATCTTCAAATTAATACGAATGCATGGAAATGTTTTATCATTTATTTTCAAGTTATTACGTTTGTACTCTAGATTAAAATATTTCATTTTTAACAATTTAGTTTCACGTTTCTAATATTAGAATACTTCAATCCCAACAAATTTTGGAATTATTTAATTAATAATGGTTCAATTAAGTTTGGATTCATTATTTTTAAAGCTTAGAAATCATATAATTTTCTACGCTTTTAGAATGATTAAACTTTGAAGCTTTAAAATGTGTATTTAAAATTCTTCACTTTTGACCAGTGGAAATGACAGTGAATGCTTATTTTTTGGACAGAAATCTCAGTTTTCAATAATAAAATTTATCCAATTACTTTTAATGTCATTTTATACTACATGGTACCTCATAATAATTTTTATTATCTTTGGGAATTCTATAATTTAAATTAAAAATTATAGTTTTGAATGAATCAATAGAAAAAATGTAGTCCTAAAAAATAAAAAATAAACTTCAAATTTTGGAAATCCCATTGAGATTCCTTCAGTCTTATTCAATCCGTTAAAATCCTTTTGAAATCCCTTGAAATCTTTCAAAATATCGTAAAACCTTACAGGTTCTTCCGAAAATACACTAAAATATTTTAAATCCTTTCAAATCTTTTAAAATACCTTGACATTTTTTCAGGTACTTAGGAATTCCTGGGAATCTTCTAAAATGACCTAAAATCTTTAAAACTTCCTTAAAAATTTAAAAATGTTTTGAATATATTCCAAATCTTTAAAAATCTTTTTAAACTTTCGAAATTCTTCGAAATCCACCAATAAAATTATTTTCAATGAATTCTTTGAAATTCATTAAAATATTATAAAATTCGTTGAAATCCCGTGAAGCCCCGTGAATTCCATTGAAGTCTTTTTCAATATCCTAAAATCTTATAAATCTTATAAAATCCTTTTACATCTTTTGAAATTCAAGACAAATTTAAGAAAATATTTGAAATCCTATGAAATCCCTTCATTTCTGTGAAATTCTTTGCAGTTTTAAAAAATATTATAAAATGTTTAGGATTTTTTTATTTCTATTAAAATCCATCAAAAATCATTTAAATTCATCTTATAAATATCCTTTGAAATCTTTACAATTCTATGAAGTCCCTTGTAGCCATAAATTTTGCAATCCCTTGGACTGCCGTAAAATCTTTTGAATCTTTTAAATTTTCTTAAAACGTTCAAAATCTTGAAAAAATTCCTTAAAATAATTAAAATCATTGGAAAAGCTATGAATTCCATTGAAATCTCCATGAAATTTTCTAAGTATCAAACCAACATATTTTTTTTGCGTATTTCCAAAAAAGCCAGGGTGTCTGAAAGTACCAAAAGTAAAAAAGTGACCATTAAAAAAAAGTTATTTTTTCACTCATCAGTCAGTCAATCTTTTGGAGCTCTAATCGAGTGCTGGCTTACCCGTCAAGACCAACAAATTTTCTAAATGTCTCATTCAAATATTTTTTGTACATTTCCAAAAAGAGCCAAGGTGTTTAAAAGCATCAAAAATGACAAATAAACTCTAATAAGAAATAAATTTGTTTCTTCATAATCTAGTTAGCCCTTTCGGGCCCTAATCAGGTGCTGGCTATCCTATCAGGACCAAGGGTTTGTTTAACTTTTGAATGCGAATATTTGTTTGTATGTTTCCAAAAATAGCCACGGTGTTGAAAAGTATAAAAAATGAAAAATTGACGTTAAAAACAAATAACTTTTTTCTCATCATCTAGACAGTCTTTGAAATCATTTTTAACGTCAGCGAACTAAAATAGATTTTCACAAGACCGAGTGTGTAGGGCTAGATTAGCTTGTCCAGACTAGCATTTGACCATAAAAAAACGTTTCACTTCCACTCAGCGCCATAATATACCGTCTTGACAGCGCCACATTAGCGGTCAGGGCGTTCTATCCTGACCCCCAATAGTTCCCCGATAATTTTCTACAGGGGAAATCTTTCAAATCCTTTGAACTCTTTTAAAACAATTAGGTAGAACGGCTTTTAGGGCCGGTCTACAAAACCATTATCAGGCCGGTTGGTGAGTCTTATTCCGCTTCTGAACGCTAATTTTTACGAATAAATTACAATATGTCTATTTTTTTAGCCTGAAGATATTTAAAGGAAAGAAATTGGACTTTTTCAGATAAGAAAAAAGAACCCTAAGTTTGGAAAAATTGTGATAAGATTGTTTGATGAATTGATGAATTAAAAATAATTTAATTCTTTGAGATGGTTTAGACATGTTGAGAGAATGAAAGATCAACGAAACAAGTGTATCAATGTAAAGTTAATGACAGTGAGTCCAGAGGCAGACTGCGGAAAGAATGGTTAGAATGTATGAATAAGACCCTTATTCGAAGAGACATAAGAAGCCATAGAAACACAAGAGATTTCATGAAAATGTGCATGGACGTGAAGGAAGCGAGAGAGGTATGCCAGGACAGAAAAATGTGGCGACAAATAGTTTATAAGAAGAGTATCAATGGAGTGAACGACGATTGGAATGAAAGACTTTGGATACTAACGGGCCCGAGTGGGGAGCTGCACATGATGACTTTGTGAGACTCTTCACGTGGGGCGATCGCTAGAGAGATTTATCAGCAACCTGGGTCGGAGCAGTATTGCGGAAAAAATGTGTTATTTAGATAAATAAGACGGGAATTCTAGATAAATCTAAAAATCGATACCCCCTCCCCCATGGAATTGGTCAATTTAATTAGTCGTAGCTGTGAATACAATTTTCCGAAGCCGCCCTCTCTAGGTCACTTCTCTGGAACCGCGCCCGTTATCATATTATGCAAAACCCAAAATATGTTCCATTTCCATTGAAGAACTGGTTATAAATCTTATTTCGCAGCCATGCTCTCTGAGCAATGGCCAATTCATTACAGCCAAACGAAAGTATCGTAATGTTCTCATAAAAGACCGATAATTGATATTCACATTTTTCGTCTGCCTCCCTCCATTTTTTCTCCCCTTCGCTCTCATCCTAAATGGGACTCGCTTCATCTCTCTTTGGGCCACCCCCTCCCTCCCACTGTGTTAAATCTCTCGTTCTCGCTTGTACTCCTCTCCAACGAATATTACATAGGAGCCGCACGATTTACGAGGAGCACCGACGCCGCCGTAAAAAGCACCGTAAAATTGCAGAGGGACAAAGAACATGATACATAATTTTATAACGGCTCAGTTGTAGGATCGTCTCACGCCCTCGTTTTCCGCGTAATTGCGAGACACGGGACTGGACTTCTTATCGGGATGATTACCACGGGGCTTTTTCCTCCCTAATGAAATAATCTCCCCAAGGCCATTTTTCGATTTAGCGACGCTCGCTATGAGCAACGACTTGATCCTCGTGCTCGGGCATAATTGCAAACCGCTTTAAGCAGGAGAAAAACAATCATGTACCTTAATTGATATGTTTCAAACTAGTTAGAGCACAAACATGCTAAATTACTGCTATTTGATTTTAATCCAAATTTTTAATCATCAGCAAATTATTTGTTGAATTATAATTTGATTGCTCTCAATAGACAACAATAATCTGTACACAGTTCTCTTAACTGTTTTCTAGTAAATTTATTACGAAAGGAAAAATAGTAAAAGTTTGCCAAAAAATAACCATTTGGAGTTTGACTAACTCATCGATTTTAACTATTCAAATCTTTTGTAACCAAAAATCATGCATAGAAAATAAAACTCTCCTTCTTTGAAACGGACAATGCGAAGAGAAAAGGATCAACAATTACGTCTGCGTTCGAGCCTATCTCACAACAGGTGGTATACATAGACTTCAGATTGACCAATTTCAACTAATATAATAGATCAGAAGAAGAGAAGATCTGGGTTTATCTTTAATTCGACGACTTTTCTGTTTTCTTTGAAACTAAGGCCCAGACTCTTGAGGCCCGACTACTAATACGGGGTCGGTTTCGTGGGCCCTCGGGTCTTCAGGCGAGGCGTGCTCAAAGGACGGTGCGCCGATTAGCTCAGGTTTCGATGGAGCTACATGAGCACCAAATGAGCCCATGAACTCGGGGACCCATAAGACCAAAAGGTGAGAGAAGAGTGTGTAATTTAAAAAAATTAATACTCTTCCTCCAGCCCAAACAACTCCGCAAGTATTTCAACAATTCGCCAGATAAAGTGAAGAACAATTTTCATCATCAAATTATTTATAACATTCTTTAAATTTACCAAGTGTATTACACAAGCAAAGAGTTTATAATATAAAGATTAAGGTACAAATTATATCTCAATCAGTTTATAATCTGATACAAATTTATCCATTTTTTAATCCACGAGCATCAAACATAATTATTCCATTTTACCCTACACCTTCTTTGCAAAAGTTTTACCCTTCTGACCAATTTTTCAATTATGTTCTGCTTTCAATGATTATATACATTTCTGTCATGTCTCCTTATTTTTAATCTTGTTCAGCTTTTAATTCCATCCTTTTCAATCTTCTAACAATTTTAACGTGTTTTACTTTCTCATTCCATCCTGATCAACTTTCAAAACATTCTATCATGTTCCATCATTTATCCATTTTTCAAGAATCCTATTATTTTCTATTCCATGTCGTATTTTTTATCCCATTCCTCTTTCCAACAATTCTATGATTTTCTTTCATACTTTATTATTTTTATAATTATTGTCCACTCCTTTTCCTTAATCTTGTATCGTTATTTTTCATGCTCCATCTTTATCTACCCTGTTTAATGATCTTTTATTCTATTTAACTTTAATGATCTTTTATTCTATTTAACTTTTACATTATTCTATTCTTTTTCAACTAATAGGACTTCTAATCTTGTCCTTTTTCCTAAAACTGCTGTCCTCTTCATTGTATTATCAATCTCAGTTGATTCTTCTTCCTAACAATATTCTATCCTTCTCTATCTTCATTCATCACTTTGTTCTATTCCGCTATTTAATATAACCATATTTATCTACCCTCTTTCGTCACTTTTTATCCTACTTCATCCCCAAGGATGTTAGATTCCTTTTCCAGTAATTCTATCCTACTTTATCTTTTTTAAACACTTTTTATCCTATTCTTGTCCTAAACAATCATATCCATTTCGATCCTATTTAATCGTTTCATCCTGCTCAATCTCTTCATTCTTTTCAACTATCCTATTCTTCTCTACAATGTTTCACTTCTCTATAGTGCTTCACTTCTCTTCACAAAAATTCTATCCTTCTTTTTCCGGTTCAACGTTTTTTATCTTATTTATCCTTGAGAAATTTTACATTCTTTTATCATTTTTTATTATGCTTACCTTTTAAAACACTATATTTTTCTATCATTCAGCCGTTTGACTCATATTCCTCTTCCCAACATTTTTTTCACTTTTACGAATATTATTCTATTTCTTGTGAATATTTCCTTTATTATCCTATTTTACATTATAATCAAATTATGTCTTCTCATTCCGCTTTCTAATTTTTTAACTTGTTTCATTATTCAAGAATTTTATCCTATTCTTCCCTATTTTATTCCAACCATTTCTGTTTTGTTTTTAATTTTTCACACTGTTAATCTTTTCACATATTCTATTCTTTTCAATAACCATATCTTTAGACTTAGTCCTTGCTCTAATTAAACTATTTTCTAATCTTCCTCCGTCCAACAATTGTATCCATTATATCCAGCTAAACAGTCCTTTTATACCTAATTGCCTTTTGTTCCTGCTCATCATTCCCAAAATTCAATCCTTTTGTAAATGTTGCACTATCACCGTCCAATTATTTTAATCTTTTCAATATAATTTTATTATTTTCTACCCTGATTAACTTTCAAAATATGACGTGATTTTCGACCATTTAGCCATTTGACTCCTGTTTCTGTTTCAAAGATTATATCACCCTTGAAAATTGTTTTTAGGACATTACATTTACAGAGATATTTCTGTTTCTGTTTCAAAGATTATATCACCCTTGAAAATTGTATTTTACATATTCCTTTATCTAGTAATCTTTTCTATTCCACACTGTGTGGTATTACGGAATTTTCCGTGACACTAATGCCAGTCAAGTATAGCGTTAAGGCTAGTATGACAGCAAATTTTGATTAATTCTAGAAAATATGTCTGTTTAACTAACAAAATGTTTTGGGCACAAAAAAGTTTTGTTGAGCTTACCAAACTTTTCGTTAGATCAACCAAACAGTCCAACAAAATAATTTGGTTGGCGCTACCAAACGGTTTTGTTGCTTCTATAGCAACCAAGAAATTTGGTCTGGACAACCAATTTTTTTTGCCAACTAAACATTTTTCTCACAATCAGTAGATCGAAAAACTAACATCTTCGTATATAGTGTATTACAAGTATTGTATACGAGTGAATTTAGGTTAAGCAAATGAAATTATGAATGTAATATCAAATAGTGAAAAAATTAGGTTAATTAAAATAATCGTTTAATTTTTGAGGTAAAAATGTTGCTTGTAGTATTTGGCCCCAAATGTATTAGAAAGTAGTTAATACTGATCGTCTAACTTTTCCGAAGGATCATGTGTTACAAATCTTAATGGAAAAATATTGAAATGTTGGATATAGCAATATAGCATGTCCATAGCTTTGGATGCTAATCAGTTCCAAAATATAACTTCTAATCTCCGAGGCAGACATTCGATGGGTAGGGTCGAATGTCTACCCTTAAACTCGACTGTAGAGAGACCTGGCCAAACGTCCAGGCAAATCCGAGTACTAATTAAGTCGGAGACAGCCGCGGGTTTTTCCACTTGTTGTGATTAAATTCATACAGTGAGTCTAAGCCCATCTTAGTGAAAGAAAAAATTTCACAGTCGCCCAGTGAAGTGGACTCGTCTTGTGAAGTGTACTCGTTTTAACCGCAGTGCTACGGGAATTAAACGGACCAGCCTTACAATACAATAATAACTTATAATTTTATTTTGAAAACAGCAACTGAATATAGATATTTCATTTAAGTCAAATTGTGCGTTGAATTGTTAGAAAATTATTTTGCAAAATCAGAAGAAGAATTCTTCAAAAATTAGAGCGTGTTGCAATCCTCGGACTTGGCTTCTCGAAAAAATGCCTTATGACAATGAAATTGAAAGGGTAAGAGTATTTTCTATAGAGACGTTACAGGTTCATAGTATCGCAAATCGGTCACTCGTAACGAGTAATGTAGGAATGGACTTAACACAATGAAAGAACAGAACGACGACAATGGGAAAAGAATCAATACCACAATCCTATTGTCAAGGATGTCTGAACTTTTGCACAGATTGACGGGGACAGCCGCGTGTCCTGCACGTCTGCTTGATTGTTCAGAGTTCGGACTCCTATTGAAGGTCCTATTACCTTATGGTGTACTCACACAAAACGCTGCCACGTGAGGCGCATCCGGATCGCGACTTGCACCGATCAGGCTTTCCTGAATCAGCCGGTACATAATCGCTTCGGATGCACGACTGGCCTCGCCTTGCAAATAGAGGACTAGGAACGACAAGCAATAAAAGTGGAAGTCGTACGTTTATTGGCCTTTCAGGATCTTGTTTGAATTGCGCGTGTAATACCCTCTTTTATATTTCTCTATCTAATAAGCAAACCCAACCTATACTTACAGAGGCTCACTACTAATTCCAAGATAACGCAAAGACGCAATTTTAAATTACTCATTTCTCTAAGTGTACATGTTGAATAATTATGGGGAATATCTCATCATTTTCCTAATAGATTTTTATTCTATTCACAAATTACTTTTCTGCTGATCAGGAAGAAGCCCCCAAAATCAGAAATTGAGCTGAATCCAAGCTCTCATCAGCTGGTTGGCAGACAGACAGACCGAAACAGACAGTCACGCATTCACACAAATATGAATAAAAAATTTAGTCCTAAAGTCTTAAATTCACTTGAATTGAGAACTGGCCCGGTGGAAATTACACAAAAACACATGCATAATCAGAAATACTGAACATGGAAATGTCTTCCAAAATTAAAGACTGGTCCAGATCAAAGCTCACTTCTCCTACGATGAGACATAAGCAAACAAATGAAAGATAGTCCCAAAATTAAAAAATTCGCCAAAAATGAAGAATGAACATATATCCCTACTCAATAACTTTTTGTTAGATTTGTCTAGATGCCTCAAATTTTGTAGATCAGACCCAGTGATACAAAATCTTTGCTTCCATGAACATGATAGATTCACGAGTTGGTGCACACAGGATGTTTGGCGGTTGTTTTATCATCCCTCAATGATTCAAGCAAGAAAACAGACATTTCTAGAAAACAAAAATCACAGTAGATTTTTTTATTAAACTATTTGAATAAAAAGTTATTTGAAAATAAGTGCCGAAAGTGTACCCTACCAGGAAAACTGTTTGAATTTATATTACATTTTGTTTCAACATTCCTTAAAGATTCAAACGATGTAATATACATTTCCTGGCAACCAAAATCATATAACAAATTTCGTTTAAATTATAGTAGTCAGAAATCACTTTACAATATAATTTGAGAAACATCCCATAATTAAAAAAAAGGTGGGTAAATTAATTTTAGATGTTGTTTAACACATCCTAAACATTCAAGAAAGGAACTCAATATTTCCTTACAACAAAAATCAAGCGAGATTTTTTCATTATACATACTATTAGTGTCAGAAATCGATTCACAATAAACGTAGGAAACATATCCTAGCAGATTAAATCGCTGGATTTATTTTAAGGATTGTTTTAACATTCCTTAAACATTACAGTAAGAAAATCGAAATTTCCTAAAAAGCAAAATCACGGCAGATAAAAGGCAGTTAAAATAATTTGACGGGTTTTATTATTATCCCTTAAACATACATGTTAATGAATCTTAAAAATTTTGAAATTGGAAATTCTTTACAAGTCACTTTACAATAACTGTGGGAAGCATACCCAAGCAGGAAAAGTTGTTGAATTGTATGTGAGGGTTGTTTTAATATCCCATAAACATTCCAGCAAGGCAATCAACATTTCCTAACATGAAAAATCGCGGGGGATTGTTCGATTATACCATTGAGGTTGGAAATCCCTTCACAATAATGTTTGGAAGCATATCCTGACCGGGAAAGTAGTTGAATCCATTTTAAGAGTTGTTTTAACATCGCTTTTGCACGTTTATTGTAAATTATGTTACAATAAACCACTTTCAAAATAAAATACACGATTTTGCCTGCTACTATATGTTCCACACAATTCTTTTACAGTGTTTTCGACCCTGAGAGCATAATAAAAAAAATGCCGTTAGTTTGGTTGTTAGGAAATTTCGATTTTCTTGCTTGAATCTTTAAGAGATGTTAAAACAACCGTTAACATAAATTGAGCTACTTTCCGAACTAGGATATGTTTTGCACGTTGATTGTTAATGCATCTCGGACTTCAATGCTATAATCAAAAAACCTCCAGCAGTTTTTATTGTAAGGAAATGTCAACTGAATCGTTAACGGATGGTGAAACAACCCTTAAAAAATTTAAAGATTTTTTCTGCTAGGACATGTTTTGCACGTTCATTGTGAATTGATTTCCGACTCCTATAATAGAATCAAAAAATCTCCAGTAGTTTTTATTATGAGGATATGTTCGATTTCCTTGCTGGAATCTTTGAGGAATGTTAAAACATTCTCAAAATAAATTCAGCAACTTTGCATGCTGAACCTCTATAAAATACATGAAGATATAAACATACAATAATATAAAAATACAAAAATAATAAGCTTAAAACTAAGGGTTTGATTTTCAGAATACGTCGATTTTCTTTCTTGAATGTTTAAAGGATTATAAAACGACCCTTAAAATAAATCCAACGATTTTATCTGCTAGAATATGTTTCCCAAATTCAATTTTAATCAATGACTTCGCCTGCAAGGATATGTTTTGCACGTTCATTATGAATTGATTTTAACTTCAGTAGTATAATCGAAAAAACTCCACTAGTTTTCATTGTTGGAAAATGTCGGTTTCCTGGTTTGAATCGTTAAGGGATGTTTGAACAACTTTTTAAGTTAATTCAACGACTTTTCCTGCTAGGGTATACTTTCTACAATTATTGTAAAGTAATTTCCGACCCTAATAGTATGAACAAGAAATCTCCCGTGATTTCTCTTTTTAGGAAACGACCGGTATCTTTGCTTGATTGTGAATGGGATGCTAAAACAACCTTTAAAATCAATTCAAAGATAATAAAAAAATCTCCGTGGTTTTTGTTGTTAGGAAATGTCGGTTTCCTTGCTTGAATCATTAAGGAATGTTAAAACAACCCACAAACATCCCTGTATATACAAAATCGTGAATCTGTCAAGTTCATGGATACAAAAATTGGTTTCAGTGGGTCTGATACACTAAATATGAGGCATCTAACCCCATCTAACTACAAGTTTTAGAGAATGATAAAATTTTAATAACACACTAATTTTTTTATTAAATTACATGTAAAAATTAGAATTTGAGCAATTGTTAGAGTAAAAACTGTCCATTTTCGTGATAATTTTATTTCAAATTATTGATCTGTAGGTTCAAAATTACAACAAAAAAAGTATAATTCGAAATTTTGACAAAAAGCCATTTTCTTTACATTTGGTGCGGAGTCCTTTAGCACAAAATAGAACCCTAAAATCGAAACTTAGCTTGAAATAACAAAGTGACCTAGACTTTGGTGAAAAAGATGTTTGACGTTTGGTGGTCCCATTGCTCATTTTCATGAGGTTAAATTTTTATTCAATCGAATCATTTTTAAAGTTTCCGAAAATCCGATGAAATTCTTCATATTGGAAAAACTTAAAAATACGATAACTTTTTGAATTGTATCGAAATCAATTATCTACTCGAAGAAATAGTAACTTTTAATACTCTGAAGAAGTGGCACTTTTCAAAACCAAAATGGTTGAAAAATTCAGTATATCGATATAACGATTTTTCAAAAATTGAGTGTAATAAATAAGAACCGCTCTAGTGGACATTGCCTAAATTCTTTTTTTTCCCACTCAAATGCATCAAAATCGTCTTCTTCCTTTGAGAGTCACATTGGCGAGCTGAAAATTTTCTTTCTCATTGTATGTATGTATGTATGTATGTATGTATATCTATTGCCTCAAAGAATACAAGATTCTGTGGAAAGGGAAGGCCACTATTACAAAAATCAATAAAATTAATCTAAATACCAAAATGAAAGAAAATTTATAATATCGTATGTACAATAGTTTGTTAGGTCATACTGGTTGAGTTCGGGCAGTGCAATATTCGAATAGAGAGAAAGCTCTAATTTTTAAACATGTACCTATAAAGTTGTGTATCAAGCGAAGCATTCCGGGGTTTATATTTGACAATAGGAAGTGAAGATTGTTCTCGGTTATCATATCAATGTTACGCAAGTGATGATTTCTAATGGGTTCTTTCTTATTTGAAAGTTTCTGTTTTATTTGGAAACGTGAAAAACGATTAGAAGAATATAATTACTTTATTTCCCCTTAAACTCAAATACTACCCATTATCAAAAAAGAAAGGAAATCGATGACCCACTTTTTCCTTTTCACATGGTATGCCCCATTTACTTCAGAAAGATTTGCGTGAAAGATGAACTTTTGTTGGTAAAAGAACCCAATTGTCCAATATTTGAAATACCTATGTTTTCAAATACAAAATCAATAACCGTAAAATCAGTTGTACTTAGCGGTATCAGAGGATGCCAGTCCTGCGTAGAAATTAACTGCTCAGGCCTGACAAGAAAAGGAGAGAGAAAGAGATTACGAGAGGGGAATGAAGGATTGAAAAGTGCTGAAAGAAGGGTGAAGTGGCCACAGCCGGTTGGCATTGCAAGAAATTCCTGCAATTTAATGGGATTCTTTGATTGGTACTTGATGCCTGCTGCAAGTCGCTGCCATTGGGTCGATCGGTAAGCGAGTCACGTAACCCAAGGCATTTATAAGAATCGCGATTTCTGTCCTCCGGGAGATTTAGGCGTCGTACGCTACCTCACCAGGGTGTTACCGATCTCAGTCGATAACAAATCACTTCCAACATTGCCACACGACCGGGACTTTGGGAGCGTTGCGTTGGCAGCCTTTGGGAAAAAAAGAAAATCACTTCTCAGCCAATTGATTTGTCAGGAAATTGCAATATTTTCACTCATCTAATTTACTCTGCATGAGAAAAATAGAAAAAGAGACTGACATTTTTGAATAGGAATGACAGGCCTACAGGGTGGCGAAACCAGCGATCGCCTGCCCCAGGATTTTATAACTTACTTTCACTTTTTTTCACTGAAAAATTGAGAAAAATTTCTTACGATTTAGTTTTACGATTCTAATTTTAGATTACCTCAATTTAAACAAAGTTTAGAATTTTTTAATTTTTGATGGTTCAATTAGGCCGGCATTCATTATATTTAACGCTTCCAATCGAAAATCATATAATTTTCAACATTTTCAGAATGATTAAACTTTGAATGTTTACAATATTTAAAGTTCTTCAATTTTGACCGAAGAAAATGACAGTGAATTTTTTTTTGTACAGAAATCTCATTTCTTATTATTAAAATCTACCCAAACACTTTAAATGTAATTTGATACTACAATATATGATACCTCGCAATATTTTTTATCACCTTTAAAATTTCTGTGATATAAAGTTAAAATTGAAGGTTTCAATGCGCGATTCTAAAATATTTTGATTTCTGAAGACTTGAAACTAAAGTTTAAGTTTGCAAATATTTGTTTTGAAAATTCTTAATTTTTAGATGCTCAATCAGGAACGTTACGTACTAATATTTTAATGTTAAGTTTGTTATGTTACGTTTTTTAACCAAATAAAACTATTTACGAATGGACAGATCTCAATGCTTTTTCAGAACTATCAAATTTTTACGGGCATCAAATTTGAACTTAATCAGTTTTTGGGGTTGCCAGTTTTTGAATTTCAGTATATAAAAAATAAGCATTCGGCAGGTTTTGTGCAGATACTATCTTCTTCAATGATTTAGGAATCTTTTCATAACAATTTAAAAAATAGAGTTCTTAAAAATTAAAAAACTTTTAATCTTGGAAATCCTATTAAAATTCCTATAATCTTATAAATATCATTTTAAGACCCCTTGAAATATTATAAAATCACTTCAAATCTTTTCAATCCATTGAAATCCAATAAAATCCTCTAAAAAATCCGTGAAATTCCATGAAATGTGATGATATTTTCTGAAATCCTGCAAAATTTATTGAAGTACCTTGAGAGCTTTTAAAATCCCTCAAAATCATTGAAGTTTTTGGAAATCTTACTAACTCCGTGAAAATCCTTTAAAAGTGATTTGGAATCTTTTTAAAATATCCTGAAACCTTATAGGTCTTAATCTTACGAAATTCCAGGAAATTCTTTAAAACCGCGTACAAATTTTTTGAATTCCTTAAAATCATTGAATTCTTTGAAACTCCATTAAAACCTTAAGAATACCTGAAATCTATGAAAAATGTTTGATAATTACACTTTCGAAATCCTTTGAAATTCATCAATTCTTGTTATTGAATTCTATGAAGTCCATTGAAATATTATTAAATCCGTTGAAATCTCGTAAAATTACATAAAGTCTGATGATATTCCTTCAAATATTTGAAAGCCTATAAAATCCCTTCATTTTTGTGAAATTCTTTGCAGCTTATAAAAATATCATAAAATGTTTAGGATTCTTTTAAGTCTATTGAAATCCGTTAAAAATAACTTAAAATCGCCAAACAATAGTATATTATGCGCCAAGGCGCATACATAATGCATATGTAATGTGAAGAGTGATCATCCGCTGTATTGTAATGTACAACATTACAATATTCTACGCTGTCGCATAAAAATGCGTAAATGCAGCGGAGTCACATAAATATATTTTAAAATCTTAAAAATTCTATAAAGTCCCTTGAAGCCATTAAAAATACCCTACAATCTTTTAAATCCTATGAAATCTGTCAAAATCTTAATGAAGTTTAGGAAAAGCTTTGCAATCTCGTCAATGATGCCTTAATCTATGAAAATCCCTTAAAATCTTTGATAATATTATTAATCCCTTAATTAACTCTTGTGCAATCCCTTGGACTGCCGCAAAATCTTTGAAATCTCTTAAATTGCCTTAAAATTTTTAAAAACTTTTAAAGCTCAGGATAATTAAAGGAAAGAAATTAGGCTATTTTAAGACAAGAAAAAAGAACCCTAAGCTTTAATTTTGTATTTAAGTGTTCAATATTTAAATTCAACATTTTTTCAGGTAGCAAAGTTTTAAAATCTTAAATTGGTCAATTTTGGTACATTTCAAACTTGGTAAATTTCATGTCCAAAAGTGGCACTCTGTTCTTTTGTTTTATCCTTATTAATTGCTATTATTTTTTGGAATATTATTTACCCTCTTTTCTTGAAGTTTAATCTTTTCGCATCCAATAGGACATATCGAAAAAAAATAAAGATCTTCATTCGTATTTCTAATACGGATGAAACCTTTCTTTTGGGAGTCAAATACACTAGCCTAAAGTTTCGTTTAAAAAAACTATTCTGTCTCTGCATCGTTGATATATGAAAAAAGCATTAAAAACGACACACTTCTTTTCATTTGAAAACCAACAAATTTTTCATGGAATGTAAGTTACGACCTTAACATTTTTTTTAATCTTAAAAAGTCGACTTTTTTGCTCGTTACTTGAAGTTATATCAATTTCCTTGACTATTTGATCATGAAATGTGTGATATATGCTATCAGAAATGTATTTTTAATATATTTCAAGAATAATGTACGACTGGTTAATTACCCATGCAATCTCGTGTACACCCTTTACTGCAATCTCTATTGCAACTTCTATGCAATCTTGCAAACTTTATGGAATCTCTATAATGTAATTCTCGATAGTAAATGAAGAAGGTTGACATTAAATAGTTTTTGCTGAGTTTGAATTATACGAAAATGCATAAAACTGAAATCTTGCTTCATATTTCACAAAAACAAAATGTTCGGTATCTGAATTTAGTAAAAAAGTTTCCTATTGTACCCAAATGTATGCCTGTATATAAAGACAAATATATGTATACCAGAAAATAGTTTTACTTCATGTAGACACTCAAAATTCATTTGATCGTGAAATAAAAAAAACAATATCAAAAGTCTATGAAAATTAGTTTAGTGTCAACCTTCTTCATATATTATTGTTGCAATGTATTGAAAATACATTTCCGACAACATTTTTTTATATTTTAAAGTCGTTCAGGCAGGGTAAAAATATTTCAATGACATTATTGCTATACAGGCATAAATTTACTTGATCCGAAATATTACTGTATGGTAATTTAGATCTCATAAAAAAATTGTGTGGTCTTCAAATAAGAAAAAGAATGTTACTTTTAATTGTTTTTGATTAATCCACGATTCGGTGACAGAAGAAATTTTCCTCTTTTAGTAACAATTTAGTTGAGTGTTTTGCCCTCTCAAAAGAAAGTTTTCATCCCTATTAAAACTATAATTGAAGAACTTTATTTTTTTCATACGACCTAGTGTCCATATTTCCATATTTCTAATTCAATCTTTTTTTGTCATTCTTACACCCATTCCTAAAATTGTCTACAGTTTCAAAATTATTTCACTATAGTAACATGATTACATGCAAATTCTAACATAATTTTTAGCATTTTACTTTTGCTGGCGATCAAATTAATAAAGAAACTCTAGGAACCTGAATTGGTTCGCATTCTCCAATTACAATTATACATTTACTCTTTAAAATTCTTATTCTGTGAAAAGAACATTAATTTTTACTAAAAATTCGCATGAAATATAATCATCTTTTTTTACAACAAAAATTATTTTTTCCTAAACACTTCATTCTTTTTAATCATATTTTTTGCTTCCCTGAAAGCTTAAAATTTTTCTGGAATGTGGTTGTGAATGTGAGGTCTGGAATTTAAAAAAATTGTCGTGGGTAAAACCTGCAAAAGGCATTGGATTTTAAAATCAAAATTCTGTAACGATATTGATCATAAAACATATCTGTACAAATTCTCCGTATTTTTCATTTTTATAGTATTTTTATTTTTTGTCAATGACAAACAATTTTACTTAAATTTATCAATATCCACTTCAAATATGAATTTTAAGCATTCTAATTAATATTTTTTCGAAAATCATGCATACACAGGAATGTATTTAATTTTCTTTCGTTCGAGTCCATGTTTTGAATTGATCCATTTTTCATGTTCTTTTTCTAATTAAGCGATGATTTGAACTTTCAATAAGCTGCAAATATTTCATTAATGAAGGGGGGCAAATAAATATTTCTCATGATCATAATAAATTAATAGTACTAAATTTAATTTATTTAATGATAATGTATTGAATTGATTGGGTATAACAGAAGGGTCAAGTTTTAGGGATAGGATAAAAAAATATTAAAATTGCATGAAGAGTTCAAGGATATCGAGAATGTTCTTGGGAAGAAGGTTCTCCCACAGTTATTAGGGGGCCCAAGTTTCCAAGTTTACAGGTTTAAGTTTAAGGGCATGCCAGCCGCTGTAGGTAGTCACCTGTCAATTAGGTGGACGCCCTTGTCTCGAACGGTATCATTATCCGCCTTTCAGGAAATTAAACCTTACAGACGTTTGGTCGATTTTCCCGTGAAAACTATTGACAGCTTCTGGATGACACGAGTCTATCTCTGTATCATGTTTCTTAAGTGCTGACATTTGCCCGGCTATTGAAAATATTTTACCCAATCTGAAGCGTGAAATCACATAAAATCCTATGAATACAAAATCCTATTCAGCAAAAACCTCAGAAAAAATTCCAATCAAAAAGGATACTATTCAGAAAAGAAAGTATTGTTCTGTTTTAATGGCTCACAGATAATGTTTATTCCTTACACATATCTTACTATGTTATTATTATTATTATTATTATTATATCATTAAGCCGTTTCCCTTTCGGGGTAGGCGTGAATTGCTCGGTTGGA
>JAABKJ010004906.1:0-23722 GCA_011634705.1 Andricus grossulariae
ACTAATATAATTTTAAGGCGATAAGAAAGAAAAAAGTTTACTTTATGTCTATAAATGGCCAAACTATGCATTTATTCATAAAATTTATTTATAAAATAAACCAATAATATCGATCGAGAAGTCCTCACCCCTGAGTATCATCACTTATATA
Organism: Andricus grossulariae; assembly: GCA_011634705.1. Classification (NCBI taxonomy): domain Eukaryota; kingdom Metazoa; phylum Arthropoda; class Insecta; order Hymenoptera; family Cynipidae; genus Andricus; species Andricus grossulariae. Next base: position 152 of record JAABKJ010004906.1, read on the forward strand.
ATTTGACGACAATCAGAAAGAAAAAACGGTTACTTACTGTCTATAAATAGACAAACTATGCATTTGTTTATAAAATAAACAAATAATATCGAACGACAATTATTCATAACTAAACACCACCACTTTAATTTGAAGGCATTAAGAATTAAAAACAATCACATTATGCACATCAATTGCCAAACTCTGCATTTGTTTATGAAATTTGTTTATAAAATACACAAATATTATCGAATTACAAGTCTGCATCACTACAAATCACCACTTATATAATTTAAAGTCGATCAGAAAGAAAAACGATCACTTTCTATCTATAAACGGAAAAACTATGCATTTTTTTATAAAATTTGTTTATGAAATATAAAAATAATATCGATTGACAATTCTTCGTCACTAAACGTCACCGCTTATGTGATTTGAAGATGATTAGAAACAAAAACTATTAATTTCTGTCTGTAAATGACCAAACTGTGCATTCGTTTATAAAATTTGTTTATAGAATACAAAAATAATATCGAATGACGAATCTTTATCACTAAATATTACCACTAATATAATTTAAAGGTACTAAGAAAGAAAAATGATTACTTTCTTCCAATAAATGGCTAAACTATGCATCTGCTTATATAATTTGTTAATGAAATAAACAAATTATACCAAACAACACATTTTCATGGTCAAATATTATCCTGTGGATAAAATCAAGCAATTTCAACTTACAAATATACTTTGTAAGCAAAATTTCCACGATGTTGACATTTGGTTGATATCATTTGCTTATAACAATTAGATTGGACATCCTGTTAATTATTTATATTCCTTAGATACTTCAACATTCATTTTCATCGAGAATGGGCTTACTTCAGTTATTTATTTAAAGATAAAAAATAATAATTAAAAAATGTCTCATTTTCGCTCTTTGATTATTTATATTGAAATTAGAAAATGATACAAATTATTAAATCTAACCCATAGACACTCTTATGCAACTACTGCTGATCACTTCTAAAAAACAGATTTGAAAGTCGTTTAAGAATTGTAGGCCGTAGGTGATTTTAAATAGGACTTACACGTTCGTTCAGAAGAATCTAAGTTGGTCTTCACTGGCTTGGTGACGTCACAGCGAAGTAATGTGGCATTTAGTCCTCTAAAGAACTAAGTCATGCCATACGAATCCCCAATCTACCCCTTCTCCCTGAACCTGCGCATCGCAAGTTAGATTTTTCTGAACCAACGTGGTCGCTCGTTCCGGTGCGCTGATTGGGTAAAGCATCGTGTGCAACGAGTGGGATACGTCGATTACCAACTTGCATGACCACCCCGCTTGTTATACAATCTACTATTATAACACATGCATGATTTCAGCCCTTTTCGATGATTCAGTCAGAGTTTGTTATTCCCTAGGAAGCAAAACTGTTAAGTCGGAGGTGAATAATGAAAATTATACGTGTGTATGACAGATTTTTCGTCGGGTGTAATTAACTCAAAGCGATAGTTTACCATAAATTACTGATAAATTACCACAATTTACCATACATTTCCGAAGATTTTGGAAATATTTGGAGACTTTGAATTTCCGTAAAAATTACTTCAACCCAACGGTGCGAACGCAAGAATGTTTTTCTTCATTTTGTATTTGGGATGTGTCTTACAATTATTTTTCCATAAAAAACAAAATCTTTGCCTGAGCCGTTTTTCAAAAAAAAATTAAAAATTGTTCCTTGGCAAAATTCCTGCAAAAAGTCATGCTTCAAATTTGTAATGTCGCTTCGTTTTCTTGAAAAACTTCAATAGAGTTTTCGATTTCACTATAAATTTCATGTTTTTTAATACTCCAATTTTTGTATCCTAATCTGATAACATTTTGAAAATAAAAAATATCAACAGACAATTCGAATAATAATGTATTTTAGCAGGAATTTTTCCAATGAAAATTTTTTTTTCATCAACTTTTTTCATATTTTACTTTGTTTTCGAACAAACTGGGTATTAAGATTATTTGAAATTGCAAATAGATTTTTCCCACAAACGGCCTTGGTGAAGGTTCTTTTTTTAATTAAAAAATAGTTGTGAGACATCCCAGATACAAAATCAAGAGTAACATTCTTAGTGTTCACACTTGTGGGTTGAGGTCATGTCAACGGAAACGAGACTCGCCTTCGGCTCGTACTAAAAACATTTCACTCGTCGAAAAAGTCCCACTTCTCCCCCTTGGTCTATAATATACTAACATTGATTGGAACGAAAATGTTCTGCCTTTTTGATTGAAATATTGTTTTTAGATTTTAAATGAAAAGGGCAACACGAAATGAAATTTATAGATACGTATGAAAATCGAAATCTATTTTAGCCTTGAATCTTCGTAATTATCAGAGGAAGCAGCTGCATCGGACAATAATATACACACGCATTTACGATATTAAAGTAGTGCATTTGAACGACGTTGGCATCAAACTATTAGTTCGCGAGACATAAAGTCAATGGATTTAATGCCTACCGACAATGCTAACAAATATAATGTAGAGCGATGAGTACAACTGTATTGCATGTCCAATACAATCTGTTCTGCACAAATACCTAACTAGTGTGTTCGAAATCGAGTTCATAAATGTGTATTGCATATACATGCAGACATTGAAAGTCAAAATTTAAATCATGTTTCATAACTTCTGATTGAAACTTTTTAAATCCGAAAATTACAAATTTCGAACAAATTACTTCAAATTGCTTCAAATGATTTATTTATTATTATTATCATTAATTACTTATTTTAATGAAGAAACTTTTCAAACATTAATCAAAGTAGGCGCCTCACGCCTACAAAAAAGGGTTTCTCAGCCTATTCAGAACCAAATAAGTCGTTTGAACCCCCTCCTCCCAAACTCTCCCTCCCCTACTCCACCTGCATTTCAGTACGCTAAACTCCCGATATAAGACTGGTTTCGGTCATGGCTTGCATTGGCCTTCGACAGAAATCAGGAGAATCCAAACGTAAACAGGCAGGGCTGCATGAATCATTTCTTTTTTATTTGGACGCATGACGCAACCTGATGCAACTAACGCGCTGAGAGTGGGGCCCTCGAGTTGTTTCTCACGCTTGGTTGAGCACATCCTTCTTTCCGGCCCCGCGGCTCCTCTCATCATGAAACTGCGGAGACCATCAGTTCTAGGAACGGTCTAAACCGGAGGTTCTTATATTGGGAGTTGAGTGTACTTCCCCTCTCCTTCCTCACTTCCCCACCCTACACTTCAACCTTCAATTCCCCTCTCTTCCCCAATATCTTCCTCATCTATTTCCCCCTCTCCTCACTGCCCCCACATTTCACCTCACTTTCCGTAGTTATCTGCGTTGTGAGTTAGGAGTTCTCCTCACTTCCCCTCCTTGGAAAAAAGTAGGACGGACGGATACCTGACCGAAACTGTCAGGGTTTCTGCCCGGGGCTGCGAAACCCTAAAAATAATGTGAAATTCAAATGACCGAATTCATTTCAAATCGGGTATTCCATGCTCAAGTCACAGAATTATTAGCCACTCAAATATGACGACATTGCAGTTTGCCACAGATATGAATTTGAAACTTTTGTAGTCAATTATAAAAAAAACTAAAAGTCATATCGAAAAAATGAAAACACATTTAGATTTGTCTCCAAAATATTCAGGTGCGGTTTCTTTATTTTTTAATAATTTTTTGAACAATTAGCGCATTTGTTGATAAACGTACTTTTGCTGTGTACCTGTAGATATGGATTTGAATCTTTTGTAGTTAATTATAAAAAAACTAAGAGTCATATCGAAAAACTAAATACACCTTCAGATTCGTCTCCGAAATATCTAGGTGCGGAATTTTTTGTTTTTATTTCAAACAATTACATTATTTTTATATTTCTGCAATTTTTATAAACAAACTAAGCCTCGGATCGGAAAACCAACAACACCATTACATTCGTCTCGAAAATATCTAGGTGCTGTTTTTCTAAAATCATTTTTCAAACAATCAGCGCATTTGTTGATAAGCGTAAATTTGTTGTGAACCTGTAGATATGGATTTGAAACTTTTGTAATTAATTATAAACAAACTAAGAGTCATATCCAAAATCTAAAAATACCTTTAGATTCGTCTTATAAATATCTAAGTGCTGATTTTCTTTTTAAATAATTTGTCAAACAATTACATTATTTTTTATATTTCTGCAATTTTTATAAACAAACTAAGCCTCGGATCGGAAAACCAACAACACCACTACATTCGTCTTGAAAATATCTAGGTGCTGTTTTTCTAAAATCATTTTTCAAACAATTAGCGCATTTGTTGATAAGCTTAAATTTGTTGTGAACCTGTAGATATGGATTTGAAACTTTTGTAATTAATTATAAACAAACTAAGAGTCATATCGAAAATCTAAAAAGACCTTTAGATTCTTCTCATAAATATCTAAGTGCTGATTTTCTTTTTAAATAATTTGTCAAACAATTACATTATTTTTTATATTTCTGCAATTCTTATAAAAAAATTAAGCCTCGGATCGAAAAACCAACAACACCATTACATTCGTCTTGAAATATCTAGGTGCTGTTCTTATATTTTTTTTTTAATCATTTTTGAAACAATTTGCGCATTAGCTGATAAATGTACTTTTGCTGTGTACCTGTAGATATGGATTTGAATCTTTTGTAATTAATTATAAAAAACTAAGAGTCATATCGAAAAGACGATCATATCGAAAGACCAACAACACCATTGCATTTGTTTTAAAAATATCTAGGTGCGGTTTTTTTAAACCATTTTTTAAACAATTAGCGCATTTGTTAATAAGCTTATTTTTTGTGTACCTGTAATATGTCGTTATTCAAAGGGAGTAAGATGAGACGTACAGGAGCATCTATGATATTACGTGACAATTTGTGACATTTAAGTAAACCTGAAGATGATAACTTGTGATAATTTAATTAACATGATAATTTGTTTAACATAAATGTAATTTAATATAACCGTCTAACAATCAATGAATAATGAGTTTAACCTATTTGATACTAGTATGAGAATGCTTTTAATTAAATTCTTTAAACATTTTTTTTTCATTTGAGAACATTGATATAATTTAAATATTGACTTAGACGGCAAATTAACTTAACAGATTAGGGGTCTTCCACATACTCTTTTCGCCTTTTTTAAAGAATTCTTATTTTTCCCCTTGTTTTCATGAAACATTCCCCTTTTCTCGTTCCTTCGCTTAAATTTGCACTGAATTAATAAAACGCAATAAGAAAAATCAACTACCCTTGGTTAAAAGTTAATTTTTTTCGCTGAAGCGTTTATCATTATATTTTTGTTTCGATATTCATCTCGCTTAGTTAAAAATTTTACTACTATTATTATTTGTATTATTATACTATTAAGCCAAATCCCTTTTGAGGTAAGTGTAACTCACTCGGTTCTAGACTTATTATCTACTGGGTATAAAGGAATTCATATGAAAAAATTGAGAAAGTTTCGACACAGATTGCTGATCAATCTCTCTAGTAATCACCCCAGGTGAAGAGCTTTACAAAGTCTTCATTTTGGTTAAAAATTTTATTATTTTGCCGAAAGTGCAATTATTTTCTTCAAAATTCGTTTCATTTTTTGTTAAAAATTAATTCTTCAACTTTAAATTTAACTATTCCATTTTTGGTGGAAATTTTATATTTTTTAGTTCAAAATTCAAATCTTTGGTTACATGTTCAACTCTTTTCTTGAAAATTCAATTTTTAAGATTCATAATTTTCGTTGAAAATTCATCTATTTTTGTAGACAATTAATTTTCATGGTTAATGGTTCATTCCTTTTGGTTAAAAATCTGACTTCTCGGTTAAAAATTAATCTGTTTTATTTGAGGATTCAACTACATTAATGAAAATTCGTCTTTTTGTGAAGTTCAACTGCTTTCGATTTCAAATTAAAATCATTTTTTGTTGAATTATTAACTAATACATGTTTCGTTGAAATTTTTTTTGCGGAAAAATCAAGTACTTGATTTAAAGTAAAAGTACTTTGTGAAAAATCCATTCTTTTCTTGTTTAAGCTTCATCATTTTAGATAAGAATTTGACTATTTGGTCGTAAGTTAACTTTTTGGTTCAAATTCATATTATTGGGTTGAAAATTCAGCTGTTTTTTTAGAAATTTCTTCTATTTTATTTTAAAATTCATCATTTTGGTAGAAAATGAAACTGTTTGGTTGAAAATTAATTTTTTTGCGTTCCTAGAATTGATGACCTCAGCATTTTGGTGATACAGAGAGCGCGGGACCGAGAGAGAGGCTGTGCTCAGTCAAGCGTGACAAACAGCATGAGGGCCGCACTTCCAGCGCGTTATTTGGATCAGGTTGCGTCATGCCTCCAAATCCAACAGAAATTACTCATGCGGCCGTGACTTCTTACGTTTGGGGTCCCCGTATTTGTGTCGAAGGCCACTCCGGGCCATGCCTCAAACCGTCCTGAAATCCAGGTACCAGTGTATTTTGAAAATATAAAGTTTTGAAGGCTGTTATAAATTGGTCAGTTTGAGTTTTATTTTAAAATACAGTGCAGTTTCAAAAACTTCCAGATTAAATTTATTCGACGTATTTTAATTTAAAATGCCATTCAAAATTAAGGTTTGAATCTAGAATCGTTGAATTTTTCATCTTTAATTTTCATTTTTTGACAATTAGAATTTCGAATACAAAATAATGAACAAAACTGAAGCTGTATGTCTCTCGAGGAAAAATAACATATTCTGATTTCATCGAACGTATTCCAATTTCTTTCTCTAATTCGAGAAACCTGTTCTTTCAATTTGAATAAAATAGATCGAAGCGAAATTGAATAAACAAAAAAACAAATGGAAATGAACAAAAAAACAGGATTGTGGTTTGAGCCAGAAGGGAGCTTTTTGTACAATAAAGTAGATGGAATTATGTGCTTCCAGCCCATCTCTGAAAATCTAAAGAATAAATCTTCGGTCTCCATACACACTTGTAGAAATTTACATATCCATTCAAACCTAATTCTAAAATGATGTCAAAATTACCATTTTATAAGGGATTACTTCAAATTGAAAAAATTTAAGAATCTCTTAAATGGAAAAGCGTGCAAAAATGAAATCCATCCAAAATTGAATTAGATTTTTTTGTCATTGCGGTTCAAATCTGACAATGCTTGAAATGTCTTCATACCAAAATGAAGAAGTAAATATATTAAACTAAAATAGGAAATGCAGTGAAATATATTCTGGGTGAAGGTGAGGTCAAAATGTAAAAAAAAGTTCGGTCAGCCTTCCTATTTTCAAACTAAACAAGATATCTCGCTAAAATTTCTGGAAATAACTTAAAATAATGTCATTTTACAGAAAAAGCAGTGAAAATTTGTTTGCAGGTAATTTCATGCGTTTACCTTTACGCATAAGTAAAAGTTAAGTAGGAGTGAAGTTATTTTGAAGTTTATTTTTTTAAACTAAGGCTAGTTAAATTACAAAAAGGTATGTCGAGGCCAATATGAAAAAAATGTTTATCAATTTCTCATTTAGAATGAAAAATAACAACAAAAAATATCAATTTTCAACCGAGAAGATTAATTTTTTACCAAAAAACAAATTTTTAACAAAATATGTCAATTTTCATCAATTAGTTGAATTTTTAAGTGAAAATAATAAATATTCAACAAAAAATTTAATAGTTACATTTTCAGTTACAAAAATTCATTTTCAATTAAAAAAAAAAGATTTTCAACATAATGGTTAAATTTTCAACCAGAGATGAATTTTCAACCAGTATGATGAATCTTTAACCAAAAAAATGAATTTGTAACAAAAGAGCTGAATTTTTAATCAAGAAAGATTTTTGAGTAAAGAAAGAATAAAAAATGATTGAATTTTCAAGTCAAAAAGACCAATTTCCTACAAAACAGTTGAATTTTTATTCCAAAAAGACGATATTTCAACAAATAGTTGAATTTTCAACTAAAAAATATCAATTTGTAACAAAAAATGAAACAGTTAAATTTTTAGTTGAAAAAATTAATTTTCTACCACAGAGATGAATTTTCAGTTAAAATTATGAATCTTCAACCAAAAATAAATGTGACAAAAGACATGAATTAGCAAACCAAAAAGACGAATTTTTAACAAAAGAGTTGAATTTTCAACCCAGAAAGACTTTTGAATCAAAAAGAAAAAAAATATCAACCAAATTGTTGAATTTTCAACCCGAAAATATGAATTTTTTAAGAAAAAGTTAATTTTCTGCCAAAATAGTTCAATTTTCTACCCCCCCCCCCAAAAAAAAAGAATTTTCAAGTTGAGAAAATCAATGTTTTTATATTCAAAAATGCGATAGAAAGTATTATTTGCATAAAAATATTTTATAACAATATCAATTGTTGTTTAATGGTAATATCGTATATAAACCTTTTATACTTGATATAAAATGCAATTATCCCGTAGAAAATAAAAGGTTTCTATGTACAGAAATGCGATATAAGTGAATTTGTTTATAACAATTATTTATAACAATGACAATTATTTTTATTTAGTTCTCGGTCATGATTAATTATTACTTCGGCGTAATTCAACGACAATTAATGCATTCAAATACCGAAAATGCAACCAATATTATTTAATCCATTAATTTATTTATAGCAATTGAGTAAATGAAGGAATTTAATCTATAATCAATAAATTTATTTAATGATGAGTGTATGTACTAATTCTATGTGTCTTTGATAAAATATGAATAAATAGAGTAAACTTGATAGTACATTGTTTTTTGTCATTTTTCAACTCAAATAACAAATTTGTGAAGTTAAAAAAAAAATATCGAACAACAACAAAGTCAAATAAATTCGGCTTTTAACTTCATGAAGACGGTCATGGCAACTTTTCTTGAAACGTGTGTAAAAGCACAAGAATTACCCGATACAATAGGGTAAAGATGACCCTCATTGGGGTATTTGTGTTGGAGGTCATTTTTGCTCAAAAATCTGGGTAAATATTACCCTTAGTTTCTTCTGTGTTCCTCAATTTATAATTTATGATGTATTTGGCTTTCATTTGACATTAGCTAGGGAACTGAAGCCCTCCTTTCAATTACATTATAAATGATAAATTAACGAAATTGCATTATTTAAATAAATTGCACATTTCAATCGACCCGGGCGATGTGCGCTGGTATATTTTGTGTGGCTTCTCAATTTTTTCAGTAATATATCTTCGTTTTTTTAAACAAAGAAGATAAACAAAGATACACAGGAAACAATGCAATCTATGACGTCATAGAATACCATTTCAACTTAATGAAGGAATCGACGTAGTAGCTTTAAAGTGACAATTAAATGTCTAAGTATTCAAGATACAGTCCATTGTAGACTATAAATAGGCGGCAAGAGGACTCGTTAAAAAATTTATTTTAGGAGAAAAGGTCGTCACGTTAATGCAGAATGCAGGAATGATAGAGCCATAATTTATTTATTCTTCATAAACATCTGCAACCTTTTACAGAGGGAAAAAATACTGAAATCCTGGAGAACAAAAATCCTGAAAATTGCAGGTTTTTTCAGATATTTATTATTTTCGCGATTTATTATTGAATATTCTTTCAAGTAAAATTAATGTGGTTATTGTATTAAATTCAATTTAAAAAGCTTCAAATTCCTGACATTTCATGTAAAAATATTGCATTTTTAACAAGATAGATGAATCTTTGAACAAATTTTTAAATTTTCAATAAAAAGGACGAATTTCCAAGAAAATAATGGAATTTTCAACTAAAAACTATTAATTTTCAACCAAATAGTTTAATTTTCAACTAAGATCAAAAATTGAATAGTTAAATTTTCGGTGAAGAAAATTGATTTTCAACCAAAATTCAAAAAGATGATATTTCAAATGAAATGGTCGGATATTTAATTGGATCAATTAAATCTTCAGTTGAAAAAATTAATTTTAATTTAATAAAAAAAAAAAAAACAATTTTCAACAAAATTTTTAATAAAATACATTATTTAACCAAAGTGATGAATTTCCAAGTAAAATGATGAGTTTTTAACTGGAGTAGTTTAATATAAAACCAAAAAGATTCATTTTTAACATGAAAAGATAATTTTTCATCCAAAAATCGAGCAGTTAAATTTTCACTTAAAAAAATTAATTTTCAATAAAAAAAACGAATCTTCAACAAAATAGTTGTGAAAGAAATAATTTTTTTAAATAAAATAGTGGAATACTTAACTGGAATAATTAAATCTTCAGTTAAAAAAATTAATTTTAATTTAATTAAAAAAAAACAATTTTCAATCAAATTAAAAAAAAATCATTAATTTTTAACAAAATATTGGAATTCTCAATTCGAAAATATAAATTTCCAATCACATAGACTAATTTTCAACTAAACATTTTTTTTTAACTAACAGTGGAGATTAAATTTTCAGGGGGAAAAAATTATTTTGAACCAAACAAAAAAACGGGGTTTCAGCAAAATAGTTTAATTTTTAACAAAAGTCATGAATTTTTAAGTAAAATGATGAGTTTTTCAACTGGAGTAGTTTAATTTAAAACCAAAAAGATGAATTTTCAACAAAAAAAGATAATTTTTCATCCAAAAGTCGAGCAGTTAAATTTTCATTTAAAAAAATTAATTTTCAATCAACAAAAAATGAATATTTAACAAAATAGTTGTAAAAGAGATAAATTTTTAAATAAAATAGTGGAATACTCAACTGGAATAATTGAATATTCAGTAAAAAAAATTAACTTCAGTTGAAAAAAAAATTTCAACAAAATAGTTAAATCTTAAATCAATAAAATGAATGTTTAACAATATAGTTCAACTTTTAACCAAGTGGTTGAATTTACGGATAAAATAATCAATCTCAAACGAAAAAAATTAAATTTAAATGAGAAGCAAAGTTCAACCAAAAAGGAAAAATTTTCAACTAGAGTTAAATTTTCAACAAAATACATGAATTTTCAACCAAATAGTTGAGTTTTCAACTAAGACAAAAATTTAGCCACAAATAGAATTGTTAAATTTTCAGGTAACAAAATTAATTGATAACCAAACAAAAAAATCATTTTCAACTAAGTAGTTAAATCCAGCAATATAAAGCTACTTTTACAAATTAAAAACCTTGTTATTTAATTTTATATAACAATTGAAACAAAATTTAAGCCCGCTCTCGAGAAAATTCCAAGTTTTCCAGGTTTACCAGATGAGTAGACATCCTGGTTTAGGATTATAGCTCGCTATTTTTAAGAGAAAACCTTTAGTATACAAATTTATAATTGTATAAAATCATTTTCATAGTGTTAGTCTATTTTTAGTCAACAGTCTCACACACTTTTAAAAGTGTCCTTTAAAATATGTATACCCAATATAAATATATAAATATCAAATTATGATACAGAACTAGAAAGATATTTGCTCGAGTTCTACTTTCTAATTGTTTAAAAGAATTACATTTTTTCTTAATTTCTCTTCAAATTGTATCTAGTTTTTGTAGATTTGATAAATTTGTTATAAATCATTTTAAGAGTATAGAGGCGAGAAGTGGATTTTTTTATCGAATATGGATGATTCCTCAAATCTCAGCTAATTATCCACCCTGGATGAAAAATGACTCATCAAATCTTACCTCCGGCAACTCATCCGGTACTTTTCCCATCCAGCTGAGGGACAGGATATTGCAGTCGCACTTCGCGTTGTTGTTCTTCTCGAAATGCAAATGCATTTTGATCTAATTACTCCTTGCGCGCCCATTAAACAAACCGTACCGCGCACACCTTAACTCAATCACCGAAAGCGATTCTTCAATTTCCTCATTATTCCACAAATAACCCTATATTCTGTCCGGGCAAATCAAACCCTAGCGACACCCTGAAATCCCCATTTCTTTCGCAACAAGTTCTACCATATTAAGAAAATACCTTACTTTAGAGAGAACCGTTCTTCAGTTAAAGTACCTTTCACAAAAAAATGTATTTTTTACTCAAAGTTTCTTTCTATTTTCTTTATTTATTTTCACTCAAGAATGTCGCTCTTGAAAAAAGCTTTGTCAACCCCTGCAAGCGTTTTCTCAACGACAAAAGAAAACTAGGCATTGAGGGTTGATTTATGCGCGAAAATGTTAATGATACCGTGATTTTTGTATGTTTCGAGCTGCAAGTCTAGTCGGTGTGCGGAAGCTCGGCGAGTCATTTGTTTCTTGCAACGGACGCCATTTTGCCGCCGTTTTGACCACCTCGCAAGTTTCACAAATCCGGAAACTGAGCTGCCTTGAGCTTTCAGCGCGACCGAATGTCAAACTGAAAGCTCGCTCGTGGCACGAGGCCTAGAGTACAATTTCATGGCGCTGCGCCGATTGTATTGATTGTTCCGCAGGATTGCAGTGGAATGCCGTCTGACGGAAATCTTCTATACTACTGATTCGCCCCCGCACTCTGACCACCTTAATTCCAGCGCCGCGAGGAGACGCGCCAAAAAATTGTAACTTGAGAGAAAAGAGCTTGAATCGAAGGGTAAATGAATGGAAAAATTATTTTCAGTAAATGCTACCGATTGACAGTAAAATTACTAGTAAATTTAAAGTTTGGCCCGCTAAAAATTAAGGCAGCAAAGCTAACCGCAGAGTGGCCGAAAAAACTTCGGTTTCAAAATTCCCTAACTTTTCCCTGAATTGTTTCTGAACAGTTTTTCATTTCCCCTGGCCATTATTATTCAAACACCAGCATATTATTGTTCAAACATTTTCAACATAGAACCTTTTATAAACGGAATAAAAGAATACAATCTCAGATTAAAGTTTCTAATTTCAAATTTGAAGGATGAATTTTCAACAAGCCATTGAATTTCCGACCAAAAAAGATGACTGTTTAACAAAATAGTTAAATTTTCAACGCAATAGTTGATTTTTTAACCAAACTGTTGAATTTTCAACCTACACGGATTATTTTTCAACCAACTGGTTGAATTAAAAAAAAAAAAAAGAATTAAACTTCGATCAAAAACAGTTGATTTTTTAAAAAAGCCATTTAATTTTTTAAAAGACAGTTGAATGTTTAACAAAAAGGGGATGAATTTTCAATCTAAAAGAACGGATTGTCTGTATAACTAGACGAATGATTAACAAACCAGCTGAATTTTCAACCAAAAAAATTATATTTATCAAAATAGTTCAATTTTCAACAAAAAAATACCATTTTGAACAAAATACTTCAATTTTCAACCTAAAAAGATAAATTCTCAACAAAAAATGTAATAATTGATGTTTCAACCAAAAAAGATGAAGTTTTTACCAAAAGAGATGAATTTTAAAACCAAAAACACGAATTTTCATCTAAGAAGATGACTTTTCTACCATAAAAGATGAATTTTCAAGTCAAAGGACGAATTTTCGACAAAAAAATATCACCTTTCAACAAAATAGTTACGTTTTTAACCAAATTCCTGAATTTTCAACCTACACAGATCAAACAAAATCAACCAAATCGTCGAATTTTCAACAACAAAATTTGTGTTGTCAACCAAGTAATTATACTTTTTAGGAGACATTTTAATTTTTAATATGAAAGGATGAATTTTTAATCCAAAAAGATGAATTTTTTATTCGAATAGACGTATTGTCAAAAGAAGTTGAATTTTCGACCAAAAAATATGAATTTTCAACAAAGTAATGAAATTTTTAAGTCAAAAAGACGAATTTTCTAGAAGACAATTGAATTTGCAACCCGAAATGTTGAATTTTCAAAAAAAAAAAGATGAATTCTCAACAAAAAATGTAATAGTTGATATTTGAAGAACTAAGAAAAATGAATTCGCAACAAAATAATCTAATTTTCTACCAAAGAGTTGAATTTTCCATAAAACAATTAAATTTGTAACAAAATAATTAAATTTTTAATCATTTAGTTGAATTTTCAACACCTAAAAAGATAAATTTTCAACAAAGGATACCATGGTTGATTTTTCAACCAAAAAAATATGAAATTTCTACCAAAATAGATGCATTTTAAAACAAAATAGACGATTTTTCAACCAGAAAGATTAATTTTCTATTGCAAAATACGAATTTTTAACAAAAAACATGCACTTCCAAACAAATAGTTGAATTTTCAACTAAGATGTTCAAGTTTTAAAAAAATGGAAAATTTCAATTTTCAGATCACTTTCAAGCCAAAAGAAGAATTTTCTGTAAACCGGTTGCATTTTTAATCCAAAAATATGAATTCTTAACAAAACAGTTAATTTTTAACCAAACAGGTGCATTTTTAACCCAGAAAGAAAAAATTTCAAACCAAAAAGATTAGTTTTTTACCAAGAAAGATCAATTTTAAGATAAAAAGGTCAGAGTCTAAAGGACCAAACAGATCAACTTACCAAAAATATAAATTCTTAACGTAGTAGTTCAACTTTTACCGAAATTGTTGAATTTCCAATTAAAAAAGATAATTTTTTAACAAAGTATTTGAATTTTCAACCAAAAAAACGAATTTTCAACGAGGAAGATTAATTTTCTATCAAAAAAGGCGAATTTTCAACACGAAACATGAACTTTCAAACAAATAGTTGAATTTTCAACTAAAAAAGATTAATTTCCAACCAAAAATAGAACATATAAGTTTTCAATATACTTTCATGTCAAAAGAAAAATTTTCTGTGAATTGGTTGAATTTTCAACCCGAAAATACGAATTTTCGACAAAACAGTCCATTTGAACCATACAGTTGAATTTTTAACAACAACAAAAATAAATTGCTAATACCAAAATGATTAGTTCCTTTACAAAAAGTTGAATTTTCAATTAAAAAATATCAATTTCCAACAAAATAGTTGAATCCTCAAACAAACAGGTGAATTTTCAATTAAACTCATGAATCTTCAACAAAAAAGATGAATTTTCAACGAATAATGTGATATTAGATATTTCAACCCAAAAAGATTTTAATTTTAAATCAGATGCAGTTGCATTTTCATCAAAAAATAAAAATAAAGATGAGCATCTTCTAATATAGATGAATTTTTAAATAAAAAAATGAATGAAAGACAATTGCATTTTCAACCAAGAAAGATTTCAGTAAAATAGTCAACACCAAAATATGAATTTTCAACAAAAACATAATATTTTACCAAAATAATTGAGTTTTCACAGAAAAAAAAGAATTTTGAATAAACAGTTGAAATAATATTCAAAAAGCAGAATATTAATCTTGTAACATTATATAGTTAACATAGAATATTTTATGAATGGAATCAAACGAATTCTAATTAAAATTCAAAAATTTCAAATTTATTATCCTTGACAAGAAATCGGTTATTTTAAACAAAAATCATTACATTTTGATGAAGATTTACAAATCCAAACAATTTATTGATATTTTCTGTTATGTTAATGTTATTCGTCGGAAAGTATTGTTATTAAAGAAAAAAAATTATTAGATTTCAAATAATATCATTTACAATCTTCGACAACTTTTGGTTCTATTGACGTACTCCATCTGAAGTTTTTATTTTTGAACAAAAATCTTTTTATTTAAATCGAAAGATTTTTATTTAAAATAATACAATATGCAAGCTTGAACAATTCTAGATTGTGTTAGTTCTTATGGTCGGAAATTGGCATTTTTATTCATAAATCATTATATTTCGAAGAAGATTCAGAAGTTTTGAACAATTTTAGGATATGTTGTTGTTTTACATTAGAAAATAGTATTTTCAAACAAAAATCATTGTAATTTGAGCAAGATTCATAATTGTATAACAATAGCTTCTCGATAGAGGGAGGTTTGTAATTACCTAAATTTTCTAACCTACTTTTTTGACATATTTCGATATAATTCGACCCCAGGAGTTCGAAAATATACTCAGTGGGGGGATTATATTGACCCTCGATGAAAATAATCGTTTATAATATTGGATGTTAATTTTGGCTCCAGGGTCAGAATAAATAATTAAATCAATTTTTAATTGCACCAAAAGTTTCGGCGCACAATGGTGGCCCTAATCAGTGGTTCATTTTTATTCTTGTGAAAATTCAAATGCGTATGCATTCTTACAGATTGAAATGTGCAGCGGTTCTGTTTGAACGTCTATCTTATTTGAAAAATGCATGCAAAACCAAAAGTAACATCCAATATTATAAACGATAGTTGAAAAATATAATTTTTAAATTCGTCCATGTGTATGTATATGTGTAACTTTTTTCTGTTCACTATATCTCGAAAACTGAAAAAGCTATGGTCATGAATTTCGGAAGAATTGTAGCTCTGACCGATATTTAGGTTTTGAGCTAGATCGGTCATTTAGAAGTACTTTTTTTAAATTTAGAGATTTTTAAAAAATACCTTGTTTATATGAGAAAAACTTGTTTGATATTTAAAATACAGGAATACGATATTTAGTGTATTTGTTCGCGTTTTTGAGACCCGTCGATCGACCTATTGTGGAAGCTTTTATGCGTCATCAGTAAGGATTTATAAAGTTTCAAAAAAATGGTTTATTCTGTTTATATGCGAAAAACTTTTTTGAGATTCAAAATACAACAATACGATATCTAGTCTATTTGTTTGCATCTTCGAGACGCATCGATTGACCTATTGTTGAACCTTTTACGACCCGCCAGTACCGAATTATGAAGTTTCAAAAAAATGTGTGTATTCTGTTTATATGACAAAAACTTTTATTCATATTAGGAATACTACAGTATTGTATCTGATATGTTTGTTCGCGTCTTCGAGACTCGTTGAATGACTGTTTGAAGAACCTTCTATGACCTCTTATCATCTAGCAATAGCGATATATAAATTTAAAAAATATATTTTCTATTTTGTTGATATGAGGAAAACTTTTTTAATATTGGGAATATAATAGTAATGCATATGATATATTTGTTCGCGTCTTCGAGACGCATCGATTTCGTAATTGAAGAACCTTTCACGACCTACCATATAACCTACCAATATCGTTTTTAAATTTCTTAAACAAATATTTAATTTGTTTTCAAGAGGATTTTTTTTAATTGGAAATATAATAGTATTGTATTTGATGTAATTATTCGCATCATCGAGCCGCGTGGATTGACTTATTGATAAACTTTCGATTACCATTCTTGATCAAACAATAGCGACATAGAAAGTTAAAAAAAAATTACATTGTGTATATGATGAAAACTTTTTGTTTTAATTTGGAATATAACACTACCGTAAGTTAAAAAGTTGTTCATTTTGGCAGAACATATCAATTGAATTTTTGATGGTCGCTCTGATTTTCTGAAAATAAGATTTTCGGTAAGACAGAAACGTAAACTTGAAAAATATTGAAAATATATATTTTTTCTTTTGTTAGAGAAAAACCTCCCTCTCTGTGAAGAAGCAAATTTATTTGATGCCTATGAGGAAGCAGAATGATCATAAAATGAGCATAAATAAATACACCCATAGTGAATAAATACACCCTTATAGAGAATACTTCCGTATAGTACTTCGCAGAGGTATTTTGGATTATGTTAGTGTTTTTCGTCGAAAATTAGTATTTTAAATAAAAAAATAGATTTCTAAGGAGATTCGCAACTTATTTTAAACGATTTTAGGTTATGCTGGCGTCTTACATCAGAAATCTGCATTTTTAGTAAACAATCACTAGATTTAACATTAAAAATTAAGAATGTACATATAATTGTAGGTTACATGCTAGTGGTTTGCACCGTGGAAATGTTGATATAGATTGCAAAGAAGATTTATATTTTTGAAACAATGAAAGGCTATGTTAACGCTTTTCACTGGAAATCCGTTATTTTAAACAAAATTCATTAAATTTCGAATAACATTTACAATTTGGAACCATTTTTTGCTATGTTAGTGTTTTTTGTTGAAAGTTAGTGTTATTATTTTTTAAATCATAATTATTTAAGAATGTTCTACGTGTACAGTAAAGTTCAAAATTATATAATAATTAAATAATTTAATTAATTTCATTTGATTTATAAAATTGACAAGAAAAGGTCCATTGATTATTTCAAAAAAATTTCAGAAGAGAAACCCAAGCGTTAATAATAAAAAATTGGTTGAGATTGCTGATTTGTTTTTTTTTTTTCTTCCGCTTTAGAAAAAATTGTAAGTTTCATTCAATTTCAGTTTACAAAAGCTCATTATGTTCCTTAATAAGTTATTTACAATTCTATTCATCATATTTTCCTGTAAATTATTTTATTTAGAAATAATACGCATAATTATTTTTAGTTAGTCATTTTTTGAATGAAATAATTTTCTAAATAATATTAAAAGAAAACCTGACCTGAAGAAAAAACACAAATATGAAAATAACTACATTTAAATAAACAACTTTTTTTATATGCTCTTACTGTTGCAATAATCAAAGGATCTTTTTGTCAATGAAAAAAATAATGATATATAAAATAAAAATGCAATAATAAATAATAATTAAAAATTGCTGAGACAAAAAAGAACAATAGCGGGCGTGTTTATTCTCTAGGTTGTTTAAAATTTTATTAGATGCCCTGTGAAATAAAAGCTTTCCAAAATTTAAATGTTTCTTTTGTAACGCTCAAAATTAGAATAATTCAAATATACATTTTCTTGAAAAAAATATACTTTTCTTTCAAGGAAAATGTTTAGTTTGAGACATTTGAAATTACACAAGCTTGAAATTACAGTCTACACAAAATTAAACAATTTAATCTTCAAGAATTAACCATTTTTTTGCAAAAGCCTTTCGAAATTGAAAAGATATCTTCGATATCGAGTGATTTGTAAAGATGCGTTGTTGTACATGGAAGAATTATAATTTATGCAGGTCCTTAAAAATGCAGAATTTGCAAATAAAATTCTTTAAAAATTTTATATAATTATGTTTAAAAATTATAAAACAAGGGGACGACTGAAAAATCCTAAAAAATAAAATTCCCGACACTGTGAAATTCCAGAACTGGAAAATTCCCGAATAATGAAATACCCAAATTATAAAATTCCTGAATAATAAAATTCCCGAATAGAAAAATTTCCGAATAATAAAATTCCCGATCAGTTTATAATATTACTGATTTGGAAAATTTCCGAATAATAAAATTCCGAACAGTTCATAATATTATCCAATTCGAAAGTAATTGAAAAAATATATATCTCTGGATGAAATTTTTTTTCTATTATTGTTATTTTAAATTCAAACAGTAAGTTCAGGAACATTAAAAATAATTTTTATCTATACAAATATTTTATTATCGTATTTTTAATAAATAAATAATAATTATAAAAAAATGTAATTGTTTTACTTCGGGAATTTTCTAGTTCGGACATTTTATAAGTCAGCAATTTTCTGTCGGGGACTTTCAAATTCAGTAATATTGTAAACTGTTCGGGAATTTTCCAATTCTGGAATTTAATTATTCGGCAATTTTATAATTGGTGTATTTTATTATTCGGGAATTTTACAGTGTCCCGTATTTTACTTTTCGGGATTTTTCAGTCGTCCCAAAACCAGATGAAAAATTTCAATTTAAAAGCATTCTAATTTGTTTTTAACAATAAAATAATTTAAAATATTTTAACTCTTCAATTTTAAATTTTCCCACCAAACTGCAACGTATAGCTAGCGCCTCTAGCGATTAGAATTGGCACTGAAAACATAACACACGCCCATACACGTCACATGGCTTGGTCCTGTCACTTCTGTCAAAAATCACCTGTTGCTCTACTTTAATATTATTGATGCATTTTTACAAAAAGCGACTCGTATATTTTAAAAAGGATAGAACAAAATATTATTCGTGATGCATTTCATCATCAGACGTACGTATAAAATTGATTAACACGATACATTAAAAATATAACTGTGCGGTTATAAACTTTTTCATTTAAATGCTTTTTCTGATATTTATACATTTTTATCATTTTCATCTGCCATTTTGAATGAAAAATGATACAAATTTAGACAATTCAATTGTTTTTTTTGTGGCTCATTGTGTGCTTAGATTATTATTATTCCAATGTTTTTGTTTTTATCAATGGCATAGGTTATGTGTATAATCATAATGTCATAATATTTAAATTTGGTAAAAGTGTACTGTTAATTATTATTCCGCTCGTAAAAACATGCTGTACACTCCTTCGTATCAAAAACTTGAACAACAATATCCAGATCTTTGCTACGAATGTCAATCAAATGATGATATTTATAATCAAAAACCATGTTCAGTTCACAAATCAGGTTACTTTTTATTTACTTACCATACATTTTAAAACAAATTTTTATATTAATAATTCATTTTTAAAGTACTTTATGAAGAAAAAAATATTTCCTCGAATTAGTCTAAAAAAATTAGAAAATGTGATTTATCACCTTATGTTAAAGTGGCCTGATGGTATACTTTCCATAAACCATGTTACTAGTTTGCGGCGCAGTTTTGTTTGGACGCCTGTCATTTGAAAAATTATTTTAATTTTAGTTTCAATTTTCAAAATCGTTTTAATTTGTGCACTTTCCAGCCAAAAGAAGAATTTTCTGTAAACCGGTTGAATTTTTAATCCAAAAATATGAATTTTTAACAAAACAGTTAAATGTTAACTAAAAATTTGCATTTTTAACCCAAAAAGAAAAAATTTCAAACCAAAAAGATTAGTTTTTTGCCAAGAAGGATGAATTTTAAGATAAAAAGGTCAACGTCTAAAGGACTTAACAGATGGACCTACCAAAAATATAACTTTTTAACATAATAGTTCAATTTCTAACCAAATTGTTAAATTTCCAATTTAAAAAGATTATGTTTTAACAAAATAGTTGAATCCTCAACCAAAAAGACGAATTTTCAACCAGGAAGATTAATTTTCTATCAAAAAAGAATTTCCTGTGAATTGGTTGAATTTTCGACAAAAAAAAGTCCATTTGAACCAAACAGTTGCATTTTTATTAAAAAAAAAAAGAAATTCATACCAAAAAGATTAGTTTCTTTCCAAAAAGTTGAATTTTCAACTAAAAAAGATTTTTTTTCAATTAATAAATAATAATAATATTAATAATTCAAATAATTCATATTAGCTGAATTTTCGAATAAAAAAGAATTTTTTTTTAATAATAAATAATAATATTAATAATTTCAATATTTAAATTTCAATAATAATTAATAAGAAATTATCACTTTTAAAAAGATATTTTTAATGTTTAAAGTTTCTAAAATTATTGTTTGAATTTAAAATAAGAATAATTGAAAAAATATATATCAAATATAAATTATAATAAAACGCGAATTTTCAACAAGAACCATGAACTTTCAAACAAATAGTTGAATTTTAACCATTTTTTTTACAAAAGCCTTAATAATTTAATCATTATTAAAATGTATAAATTAATTTTTTTAATTTAATTATTATAATTTATACAATTTTTAAATTTATTATGATTATAATTATTTTTAAAAGGCGAATTTTCAACAAGAACCATGAACTTTCAAACAAATAGTTAAATTTTAACCATTTTTTTTTTACAAAAGCCTTAATAATTTAATTATTATTAAAATGTATAAATTAATTTTTTAAATTTAATTATTATAACTTATACAATTTTTAAATTTATTATGATTATAATTATTTTCAAAAGGCGAATTTTCAACAAGAACCATGAACTTTCAAACAAATAGTTGAATTTTAATCATTTTTTTTTCACAAAAGCCTTTCTAGTTGAAGAATTTTATATATATATAAGTCGATTAAAAAAAAAATTAATCTTTTTTAGTTGAAAATTCAACTATTTGTTTAAAAGTTCATAGTTCTTTTTGAAAATTTGCCTTTTTGATAGAAAATATTAAATAAAAAATTTAAAAAAACAAAATTATGTGGCTAAATTTACCATTCAAATGGCCGCGTTTACGAGTTTCCTTGCACAAACTTCAAAATTTTATTATATGGTTCAAACTTGAATTCCTTTGTTGAAAATTTCACAAAATTTCAATTCGGAATTCGAAAAAAAAAATTATCAGAAATTTTATAATTCGGGTATTTTATTATTCAGGAGTTTTATAATTCGGGTATTTTATTATTCGAAATTTTTTAATTTTATTTTTGGATAACAGATTTTTTATTAAAAAGGCTACTATCACATTTTTGGTTCGAAATTTATTTCGCTTGATTAAAAATTCTATTATTTGGTTGAAAATTTAATTATTTTTTTGATAATTCAACCATGTATATTGTTAAAAAGTCATCTTTTTTATCAAAAGTTCAACTAGTTTGTTAAAAATTCATTTTTTCATCTCTATGGTTGAAAATCTAACTGCTTTGATGAAAATTCGTGTCATGTTTGGTTGAAAATAAATGTTTAAACTGACAGTTAAACTATTTCACTGTTGGTTAAAAATGTATCTTTTTTTCTGTTAAAATTTTAACTATTTGCCGCATTTGGTTAAAAATGTATCTTTTATAGTTGAAAATTCGACTATTTTGTTGACAAGTCATGTATTTTGTTAAGAAATCGTCTTTCTTTGTAGAAATTTAATCTTCTTGGATGAATATTATATTCTTCGGTTAAAAATGCAATTGTTTGATTGAAATATCAACTGTTACATGCTTCGTTGAGAATTCATCTTTTTTAGTTGAAAAGTCGATTATTTGACATAAATTTGAACTATTTTGTACAAAAATTATTTTTTCTATTAAGAATTCATAATTGTAGTTGAAAATTCAACTTTTTTTTAAATGAAATTTTATGTTATAAATTCTGCCGTTTTGTAGAAAATTATTCTTTTTGGCTTGAAAATTCAACAATTTCGTAGAAAATGTAACTTTTTGTTAAAAGAAAATCATAAAAATTTGTGTTTTTTGATAGAAAATTAATCTTCTTGGTCGAAATTTCATCTTTTTGGTTTAAAATTTAACAATTTTGTTGAAAATTCATCTTTCATGGTAGAAAAGCCATCTTTCTTGGTTAAAAATGAAGTTTTTGGATGAAAATTCAACTGTCTGCTAAAAAATTTGTCTTTTTCTCTTAAAAATTCGAATATTTGATTGAATTTCAGTTATTTTTGTTTGAAAATTCGACCATTTGATTGATTGTATACTGAAAAAACAACCATTTAGTTAGAAATTTAAATATTTTGTTTAAAATCTCATTATTTTTTTGAAAATTGGCCTTTTTTGTTGAAGTCATCATTTTTGGTCGAAAATTCAACTGCCTTCGAAAAAATTCGTTTTTTTGGCTTGAAAATTGGACTATTTGGTTAAATCTTTTAATATTTTTTGAAAAATTCGTCTCCTTGTATTGAAAATTCATCTCCTTGGGTAGAAAATCTTGTTTGGTTGAAAATTCAACTGTTTTGTTGAAAATGCGTGATATTTTCAACAAAACATTTTGAAAATTCGTGATATTTCGGCTTGAAATCTTAGGAACTTGAAGTGTTTCGTATTGAATTTAATATGTTGTCTATATTAATTTTATTTAAAAGAATTTATAAACGTAAAACCTATCTTTAGCCAACGAATACATTTCTTTAAGGGGGGGGGGGGGGGAAAAATCCCAAAACTGGTAACGTAGTTTATGAATGGCCCATAACGGAGCATTAAAAA
>JAABKJ010004907.1:0-23721 GCA_011634705.1 Andricus grossulariae
AAAAACGCGTTTTTTGCACTTTTAGGTTAGGATATCTTGAAAACCTGACGTACAGGAGCAATTTTGAGCTCGGATTCAGATTCAGCGCATCAAAATCCTTCGGAAATGTTAGGTCTGGTCTCTGGCTTTAAAATTTGTCGGCCTGTATAATTAAGAAAACCTTGAAACTTGAACTTTTTTTGGAATATGTTCTTAAATAATAATCAATTGGTCTTCAATTTAGGCTAATTTTGTACATAATTTTAAGAGCTTTCAACTAGTTAAAGGAAAAAATTTAACTCTAAGGTAGTTAAATTTAGGAGAACTTAACAAAAAACAAGACGCTGCACAATTCTTGCCAGTAGTGCATGAATAACAACAATGGATCATTGTTTTCTATTTTTTTTCGACAGTGAAATAACAGTGATGAAAATTCCGCAGGCACGGAGATTCGAACCAACATCAAGCACGTATGGACAAGATCCCTAAACAGAGCCTTAATCCGTACGACCACACTGATGCCCATAACACATATGCAAATATGGGATACCTGCTCTAATAAAATATCTATTCTCCTCACTTTATTGTCTGATGTATTTATTTGGAATTTGAGGAAAATTGCTTCGAAATTACAAATGATGTGCGTAAATCATTACTATTTGAAGTTCATCTTTCGATTATACAACTTTCAACGTTTGAGAATTGGTGGACCAATAACGAAATTTCAAGAATGAATTTGTTATTTTGAAAATATATGTAAGTGCTTTTAATTTTAAAACATTCAAACATAATAATACCATAATAATTCAAAAAAATTCATATAAAAAAGGTGACAAAAATAAATACATTATTTAAAACATAAACTTTAGAATCTTTACATATGGCGCAATTATATTTAATTTCTACTAACTTAAATATCAGAAAAGATAAAGTAGTTTATAAGTATTTAAGTTTTGACTGCTTTTATAATATATCTTCCTGAAATTGAGCTACTGTCATTGAATCGTTTCACAGTACACAAAAAAATTATTAAAAAATTTTTAATCTGTAAGTCACTACATCCCGAAGAAATGATTTTAGATTTTGAATTATTTACCATAATTATTTTAGTTAACAACATTATCATAGAAATTCTATAGGTACGGGGACTCGAACCCCCATCAGCTCATATTGGACGGATTTCTAAACAGAGCTTTAATCCGCATGACCACACTGATGCCCAAAGTAAATACTTATAAGGTACAATCTACTCTGATGAAATATTTTTTCTTTCATTTATTTTCGAATTAACTCACCTGGAATCTATATGGAAATTCCTAAATGTCAGAAAAAGAATACTAGAAATTATTGATAAATTGTGTCCCGCTCATCAGGGTGATTAAAAAAAATTAATTACTTTTGAATCTAAATACGCACCTTTTATACCTTTTTAGTGAACAAATTAAGAAAAAAAATTAATGACGAATGTGATTTGAAGGTCCGCTATTTTATTTTTTTATATTGATTTTTTGTTGCTTTTTTTCTCAACGTCTTGAAAATACATGCCCTAAATTTTTTTACATAAAAAATTATTCCCCTTTAAGGCAAGTGACAATTTTATCTTACTTGTTACACATTGTTCTATAATAGTATGCCGTAATGTGTACCAATTACCAAATACTATAAGGGTGATTATCAAATAGAATAGTAAAATTTTCAGTTAAAAATATTAATTTCCAACCAAGAAGATTAAATTTCTACCAAAAAAGACGAATTTCTAACAAAATACGTGAATTGTCGACTAAAAAAATAGATTGTAGACCAAAAATAGAATAGTTATATTTTCCGTTGAAAACAATTTTTTTACCAAAAAAAAACGATTTTCAATACAATTGTTAAATTTTCAACCAAAAAAGATTGAGTTTTCACCAAATAGTTGAATTTTCAATTAAAGTTTATGCAATCCCTACGATGAAAGATTTTTAAACTAAAAAGATCAATTCTCAACAAAAGTGTTGTATTTTTATTCAGAAAAGATTTTTCAGTCAATAAAGAAAAAAAATGTATTTAAAGTATTGAATTTTCATGCTAAAAAGACGAATTTTCTACAAATCAGTTAACGAAAACCTTAAGTTTCAACCAAAAAGTTAAATTTTTTACCAAAATAGTAAAGTTTCCACCAAAAAATACGATATTTTGACTCAAAAGAATTACCTTTTAACCAAATTGTGGAAGTTTTAACAAAATAGTAAAATTTTTAACTGCAACTATAGGAAAGTCGGAAAACGGGACTCTTGCTATATGGAAGCCCCTCATGATCAATTCTCAGACCAAAAAAAAAATTATTCATTTGTAAGGCTTACTTCTTCTTAATATGTTTCCCTGTCTAAACCTAATTTCATTGAGGTTCCCAGTTTATTTAATTAGCATAATTTATATGTCTGTTCATTCCTCAAGTTTATAAAACCTTAGTGGCAGGGGGAAGTGTCCAAATAAAATCTCACGGTATCTTTCATGGGGAGAGGGGGTTGAAAATTAAAAAAAAAACGACTCAAGTAATTTTTGGATGCCCCCTGTACTTTATTTCCTGACTTTCCTGAATTCCCTGACCTGTAGCAACCCTGTCAAATATAGGAATTAAGACTTGGACGAAGGAGCTAATTGAAGACCTTAGTCGCTTCCGGTTTTGAGAACGAATTAACTGACGACGAATCCAATTGAAACTCGTCCTTTCATCCCCTTTCCTTTTCACTCTCGCAGCCCTCTTGTGCGATTACGCCTGCTCGCATTCTTGTTACACCTTACAACGAGTAACGAGCCTATTAAGTCATCGAGAACTCGAGTTAATTCGCCCGCCTAACGTTCGAACTTTCCCATCACCCTTCATGGGATCCCCAGGCTAATTACCTTTCTGCAGCGAGGAGGATTAATGCGATCCCTTTACACGTCGAGGGTCGGTTCTGCTTGCGAGACAATTTATATCATGGATCATGGATATGCGAGCTTAAATTGTTTTCATACATCACTTGCTACGAGGCGTGGCGTGGCAGCACAACCTACACTTTTTATCAAATTGAGCTGGTCTTACAACTCACAGCGGGGCACTGGAATTTCCCATATGTATCGTTTCGTCTTAGTTTAAAAATTCACTGGTCTAGACGCTAGAGGGTAACTGGCTGCAATATTAGGGGTTTATTGCAATTTTAATGTCTTTGGGAGATGCCCCTCGATATCTTTCATGAGGGAGGATACGTGGAATTTAGATTATTTTTAGCTTTCCGTAGCTACGGGAAGAAACCCTTATTAATATCATTGTCTTTTTAGACTGGTCCATTCAAGTTCCGTAGCACTGCGGTCAAAAACCTCTTATACCATGCCTCTTGCTTTAAAACCCCGGCGAAACAGAGGTATATATGTACATGGGCCACCCTTGCTGCTAAATGAGCATTTAAGACCTTTAGCATGACTACGTATGTAATCGCATTTTCCTGGACGTTTGGCCAGGAGAGAGGAAAACTACAGAAAACCACCTCTCGAGTTCAGCCGGTTTCTCTACACTCGAGTTTGAAGGCAGAAATTTGATCTTACCCATCGAATGCATAGAATCTTCCTCGGCGTTAAACCTCCCACTCGAAATTAGTTGAGACGCAGCAATTACAGAACCTGGTCGTAAGTCGCAGATGGTCACCCATTCGACTGCCATCCACGCTCGAAATGGCTTAACATCTGGAAGGAAACCCTCATATTTCCGGTCGGGTGTCCGACCGTTCATCGTACTTTTTCCCCGGGTAAGGAAGTGAGGGGAGGGTTAATGGAGGGGACTTAGGGGGCGTGAGAGAGGGGAGGGCGGTGGGAGATGGGAAATAGGGTAGCAGCGTGGCTACAAAATCCCAATTTCTAAATTCCCCAACATTCCGTGACATTCCCGTGACAAATTTTTTATTTTCCCTAACCGTTATACATGTTATACATTTTATACATTATACGTTATACATGAACAACCTGATATCTAGGAGATCAATAATAATAATGCAAGGAAAAGTGTTTGTTTATTAATTTATTTTAGAGACTTTTAGTGACAACATTCATACAAAATTTTGTATCGGGTCACTCACAAATTACGTAGACGATTTGGGTGGAGAAGAGGTTTGGTAAAATTTACTGTTACTCGTAAGGGCGGTTTCAGCTAAAAAGGATACAAATTTAATTAAAAAATTATTTTGAACAAAACAAGCGCATTTTCAACAAAATAATTACACTCATAACCAAAGAGATTAGTCATCAACCAAGAGGATTAATTTTCTATCAAAAGGGACGCATTTTCAACCAAATAGTTGAGTTTTTATCTCAAAAAGATAAATTTTCAAAATTCATTTGAGAATCAAAAAGAGGAATTTTTAACGGAAGAGTTGAATTTAGGCAGCACAACCCACACTGTTTATCGAATTTAGCTGGTCCTTCAACTCACAGTTCATAAGGGAAGATAAGTGGAGTTTAGATTCTTTTTTGGGTTTCGTAGCCCCGTGGAGAAACCCTACATTTTCGGTCAAGTGTCCATCGTTCCATCGTACTTTTTTCCCTCGGAGGAAAAAGAATAGGAGGGGTTAACACAGAATGTAAAAACACACATAAAAATATAAATGTAAATAACAATTTTCCGAAATACGTGAACAAATGAAAACTAGTGACTTTATTTTACAAGTAAAGCTTCTAGAGACATATTTCCTACTCTTTTTGCTACTCCTCTCTTCACCCTCATTTCAAAGAATTCCTCCTTTTTGCCCTGCAAAAACTATTTTTCGTTGAAAATTAATTATTTTGAACTAATAAGTCTACTATTATATTTTTTCTACAGAATTAATCTCTTTTGGTCAAAGATTTTACTATTGGGTTGAAGACTGAACTGTTTAAAATGCTATTAGTTTTTAATCAAAAAAGTAATTTTTTCAACTGAAAATTCAACTTATCACTTTTTGGCTAACAACTGATCGTTTTTAGTTAAAAATGCAACTATTAAATTTTTCATTGAGAATTCATTTTTGTTACTGGAAAATTCAACTACAGTGTTAACAATTAATTTTATCGGTTGAAGATTAAAGTATTTTGTTGAATATTCTTTGTCTTTGTTGAAAATTAATTTTTTAAATTGAACATTTCATTTTTGGTAGAAAATTGATCGTATATAGTCGAAAATTTAACAATTTGGTTAAAATTTATTTATTTCGTTTCAAACTCGTCTTTTTTGTCGAAAATCAATTTCTTAATGTGGAAATTTAACTATTCCATTTTTTAATAGGATTTCGAAGATTTTAAGGGATTTAAATGAATTTTAAAGAATATCACGGGATTTGAAAATATTTACAAAGCTATCAAAGGATTTTAAGGGATTGTAACGGTTTTTAAGAGATATAAGGAGTTTTCATTGATTTCACGGGATTTCAAATAATTTTAAGAGATTTCAAAAGATTTCAAAGTATATATGAAAAAAGTGAGGTATCTTGCAGAATTTTTTTGTTTAAATTATGATAACCGATGCGATGTTAAGGTATCATAACACGAAACGAATATCCTGAACAACCAAAGAGGAAAATTCACATTCTGATTATGTGTTTTCATCGATTTTAGAGGATTTCGTGAGATTGCAAAAAATTTATTTGAATTTCAAAGGATTTCCAAATTTTATTAAGGATTTTAAAGGATTTCAAGGTATTTTGATACATATAAAATATTTTAAGATATCTCATAATATTTCACAGAATTTTCGGGATTTTAACAAATTTTTAGTGATTTTAAGTAATGTATACGGATTTCATAGGATTATAACGGATTTTAGTAGGATTTTGAAATTTTCAAATGATTTCGAGAATTTCGAAAGATTTCACGGAATCTCAAAGAATTGTAATAGATTTTTACCGTTTTTAAAGGATTTCAAGAGATTTCCAGGAAGCTCAATCTCTTTAAAGGGATATCAAGGCATAATATACTATTTTCATAGAATTTAAAGGATTCCCAGGAATTTTCACATGCTCTGAACAATTTGAAGGGATTAACAACTTTTCTTTAAATAATTCACGGTTTAATGGTATAAAAAGTAATTTCAACAGCCAAAACAAGTTTCAGTAAGCATATTTTTTTTTATTAAAAAGAGGAAACTTACATAGGAAATGTACTGGACCCTTTAAACCCCGTTACCCAAGTAAGAATTCGTAAAATTTTCCGGACCCCATCCCTCCCCAAAAAACCTTACGTAGTTGTTGAACGCTTCCTTATTTTAAAATTGCATTATTTCATTTGAAATGAAGTTTGTGATATTTCAAACGAATTTAAAGAATTTTATTCTACAAATTTGTTGAATTCCCGGTAAAAGAATTAATTCACAGTCATTTTCCAACTTCCCGTTCCAGTGGCCTACCCTGAAAAAGATTTTCACTTAAAAGACTTTGCATACATTTTGGTGAGAACTTTCTGAAGTGCCAATCAATCATGTTGATGACACAGTTGTTCCCTTCTTGAGAAACAATGAATTTCTCGTATAATGTTTCCTGTTTAGATAGCACTATAGTAAACCTCCCCTTTGAATAAGGATCATCAAGATGAACGGCTTTTGGAACGAGATTGATCACTTCGTCCTGCTGGATCAGTGCACAATGACAAGTAAGTTGTCCTTCTGGTATTCAGAGGATACGGTAGCAACTACTTGCGATAGCTGCGGTTGATAGTTAGAAGGAAGAGCTTGTAGCCCACACCCGATGGAAATGCTGAGCAAGACCAAAATTGCCTCAGCCAGCTTCACAAACTCCCTGTTTGCGGCGATCTACCTTGCTTTGCCATCCCTATCAGCCTGCAAATATACTCGAATCGAGAGAATATTGAAATTAAGTCCAGTCTGGATCATAAAACTTCTGCCATTTCAACTCTCTGGTGCTTCCACTTTGTTTGTATGTATTTACAATTACAGTTATTATAATGTATCAATATTATAGGTCAATAAATTTGTCTCGAATCAAGGAAATTTTACAGTTCCTGCATAAATTTTGAGTTATGTTAATGAAAAAAGGTTCACTGTAAAAAACGATTTTTCAAGTATTATGAGGTAACTATCTTGAGTCAAATTCTAAGGGGGTTTTGAAAATTTCATTAATTTTGGGAACGGTAGTAGAATATATTTTCAAAATGTTTATATCCATGAATGGGCTGATCTTTTCTGAATGCGAAACGCCTATTTAAAGTTTCATTTAGACTTAGCGTCTTAGCAAAGTTATTATATGTATTTATGAAAAAGCGGAACGACCTATATGTACCTATTATGAAACAACTTTTGGACTCTTGTACCGGTGTTCTATAATGCATGTCCCTATTATGGAACAGCAAAGAAATGTGTTTTTTATATTAATATGGCTTATTTTATATTATTTTCTAGATTAAATCGAAGTAAATAACAATGAATTCTTATTTCAATTGTTAATAGAATCAAATGAATTGAATCAAAGTTTTCGTTAAAATTGACAAACGTAACCTATGAAGCGTATTTTTCGTGAACGAAGTGGATTAAATTTTATTTGTGCTCAAAAATGTTTGTTATAGGCAATGAATTGTTATTTAAGTGGATTAAAAAGAAGAAAAAAACTATGAAGGATGAAGTCAAAACTTGAGATACTTGATTAAAGTGAAGTTTAAATAAAATATTAGACTAAGTACCCATTTCGTTTAGTCTTTTTTTTATTTTTCTTAATAATAACTTCATGTGTTTTGTTGAATATTCGTCCTTTTTGGTAGAAAATTAATCTTCTTGGTTAAAAATTCATGTTTTTCCTTGAAAATTCAACACTTTGTTTTAAATTTGTTTTCTCTGTTGACTGAAAAGTATTTTTTAATTGAAGACTCAACAAGCTTTTTTTGAAAATTTGTATTTTTTGACTGAATTCAACTATTTTTTATTCGAAATTCAAATCTTTTTTGTTTGCAATTACAATTGTATTACATTGTTCGTTGAGAATTCACCTTTTTTAGTTGAAAATTCAATTCGTTGGTTAAAAGTTAAACTCCTTTGTTAACAATTAATTTTTTTCGTTGAAGATTCATCCTTTTAGTTGAAAATTCATTTCTGAAAATTTAACTACCTTGTTGAAAATCAATTTTTCTAACTACAAATTTAACTATTTCAGTTGAAAATTAAACTATTTTGTTGAAATTTCGTTTTTTTTTAGAAACTAGTTTTTTAAAACAGTAAATTCAATTATTCTATTTTTTGTTAAAATTGTACCTTTTTTGGATACAAATTTAACTATTTGGTTGATAATTGATCTTTTTAATTTAAAAATTGAACTATTTGGTGGAAACTTTGTGTACCTTTTTGGTATAAAATTCATCTATTTCAGTCAAAGATTCATAATTTTAGTTCAAATTGAACTGTTTGGTTGAAAATTCGTTTTTTGTTGTTGTTGAAAATTAATTTTTTTGACTCACCATTTAAATATTCCATTTTTTGTTGCAAATTCATTTTTTTTGTAAAATTCAACTATTGATTACAAGTTTGTCATTTTCATTTGTATTTTTTTGTTTGTAAACAATTAATCTTCATGGTTGAGTATTCATCTTATTGGTTGAAAATCCAACCATTTCACTTGAAGATTCATAATTTTATTTGAAAATTTATTTAAATAATCGAAATTTGTGAATACACGAGATAAAATAAATTAGAGGTATCAGGCCTTCTGTCTCGGATAAATGGCAGTCATTTTTCCCGAGTTTAGAGGTTAAATAATTAAAATTAGTTTTTATTATTTAAAACTTCAGAACCTTCACCTTAAATAACCATAACTTCTTTACTCTTAAATAAAATGTATTCATATTATAGATCAATCGATTCTCCGCGAATCAGAGGATTTTTTGTATGTTTGAGTCAACTTTAAATTATGTGAGAGAGCAAATGTTAACTATAACAATTCGTCTTTTTGTCTTGGAAATTCCACATTTTTTGGTTGCAATTTAGTCTTTTTTTTCGACCATTTGATTAAAAGTCCATCTTTGTAGGTTGACAATTCAATGACTTCCATAATGTCATCTTTCTTGGTCAAAAATTCAATTGTTTTTTTTTAAATTCTGATTTCTGGGTTTAGAATTCATGTCGGTTCATTATTTAACCAAAAAATTATGAGCAAGGTTAAATAATTATGGAAAATTTTT
This sequence comes from Andricus grossulariae, assembly GCA_011634705.1. Classification (NCBI taxonomy): domain Eukaryota; kingdom Metazoa; phylum Arthropoda; class Insecta; order Hymenoptera; family Cynipidae; genus Andricus; species Andricus grossulariae. The sequence goes on from JAABKJ010004907.1 coordinate 9,145, forward strand.
CTGATTAAAGAATGTTCATTAAGAAGAAAATTTTCAGCTACTCTGTAATTTCTTTTCAATATTTAATCGAAAATGGCTTCCTCGCATAAAATAATAATCATTATTGTTTCCAAAATTTGTTCAATTTGATATCTAAAATTTTCTTCAACAACTGATTTGTAAATTTTTTATATTTTCACTGTTGAAACAGAAAAATCTAGTCATGTGTAAAACTTTGAACTAAAAAAATTCAATTTGATAAAAAAAGACAATACGGTCACTTTTTCCTACGATAAAATTTCAGCCTGAGTTTAGGGCGTTTTATCGCATTTTGCATTGCAGATTCCTGGCACTGCGTAACATTCTCGAAGAGCGGTTTTGCCTCTAGTGGAAAAATACCATCCCTAGATTCTTTTCTTTTTTTACGCTACTGGACATCGGATGGTAATTGGGATATCTGAATTATTGACGGGGCAATGCGGAAACTGTGTGCAATGACGACGAAACCTTGTCAGGTTGAGTGTGCGGAAATTCCGGACCTTTTTTTACACCTTTTATGCGCGGATCTACAGGCTGGTGAAAAGGTGACCCCCCCCCCCCCCCAGGATTTTCTGAATTACCTTCACTTTATTCTTTTTGACTAAAAAATGGAGAAAAATTATAAAAAATATCAATATTTGAAAGATTTTATATAATAATGTTCAAATGCGCTTTTTGTCTAGCGGCTTTCTCTATCCTGTCAATTTGACAGTATATTATAGCATAGGTCAGTTTTGACATCATCTTTAATTTAACGTAACATGAAGTTTTCCACTTGCATAAAAATGCTTTATAATTGATTTTAAAGTTACTACTTCTGCACTTTATATTAAAATGATGAATTGTAAAAATCTTCACGTACAATTTAAGAATACTTCAACTTCAAACGAACTTTGGATTTCATTGAAGGATTACACATTGAAGGTTTGCAATATTTAATATTCTTCAATTTTGACCGGTGAAAATAACAGTGAATTTTTTTTGTACAGAAATCTCATTTTTTAATAATAAAACCTATCCAATCACTTTAAATGTTACTTGATATTAAATGATGTGATACCTCCTAATGATTTTTATTTTCTTTGAAATTTGTATAATTTCAATTCAAAATTATTGTTTTGAGTGCGCAATTCTAAAATAGTTTAATTTTTGAGGCCCTGAAACTAAAGTTTTTAGCATATAAAGATTAAATTCGCAAACATTAAGTTTGAGTTTTCTTAAATTTTAAATTCTCAATCAGGAACGTTACTAAATTTTTAGTTTTTAGATTATGTTAATTTTATTTTACCAGATAAAACTAATTTAAAATGTACAGTTCTTCATTTTTTTTAGAATAAATGAAGTTTTTCGGGCATTAAATTTGAACTGAATCAAATTTGGAAGTTTCGACCTTTTTTAATTTATATTATCGTGTTTAACCATTTTTGACTCATTCAGTGTCAATTAAAAAAATGAAGTTCTTGAAATTAGAAAATTAAACATCCATCGGACATTTTATTGAAATAACTCGAGGGATTTTAAAAAACAATAAAAATTAATGAAATCCTCAAAAATTCAATTAAATCCTTTAAAAATTCTTCAAGATCTTTTAAAATATTCTAAAACCTTATAGGGCCTATAAAACTCTTCCAAATCTTTCGAAATTATAGGAAATTCTTTAAAACCATATATTCTTTTGAATTCATTTAAATCATTAAAATCTTTTGAAATTCTTCAAAATTTATTTAGCAAATTCATTGGGATAGTTAGAAATACCCTAAAATATTTCAAATCACTTGAAATCTTTTAAAATATCCTAAAACGTTATAAGTCCTATAAAACTCTTCCAAATCTCAAAAGTCTAGGAAATTCTTTAAAACCACATACATTTTTTTTAATTCGTTTAAATCATTAAAATCCTTGGAAATTCCTTTAAAAATGTTTAAATACCTTGAAATTGGTTTAAGCGCTTAAAATAATTCTGGGAATCTTTTGAAATACCCTATACTCTTCAAAATCCCTTGAAATTCCTTGGAATCCTTTCAAATTCTAGAAATCTATTACAAATCTTTGACAATATTTTGAAATCTTGGAATTCCTTTGAAATCCATCAGTTCTTGTGAATAAGTTCTTTAAAATGTTATAAATAAATTTGACAAATATAATATATAATATAAATATAATATAAATATAATAATAAATATGATAAAATATTATAAAATCTATTGAAATTCCGTGAAATTACATGATATTTAATGATATTCCTCAAAGTCTTTTCAAATATTTGAATTCCTATGAAATCCTTTAAGATACTGGGGAACTTGTTAAAATACCTTATTGAGAGCCTTCAAAATCCCTTAGAATTAATAAAATCCTCGGAAATTTTATAGAATCTCTTAAAAATCTTTTAAAATATTTGAAATCTTGAAAATCTTTTTCAATATCCTGAAGTCTTATAAAACCTATGAAATATTTTCAATTATTTTTGAATCTTTGAAATCCCTTAATTCGTGTGAAATTCTTTGCAATTTGAAAAAATATACAATTTTTTGAATGTTTTTATATCTATTGAAATCTACTAAGAATCACTAAAAATCATCCCGTAAAAATACTTTAATATATTAAACGTTCTCTAAATTCACTCAAAAATACCCCAAAATATTTTAGATTTCATCAAATCTTTCCAAATTCTTATGAAGTTCAGGAAACTTTTTGCAATCCCATATATTTGGGTTTATTCTCTGAAAAGAGCTTAAAATTTTAGAAATATTATTTAATCCCTTAATTAATTCTTGTCCAATCCCCTGTACTGCCGCAAAATCTTAAAATTTTTATAAATTTCTCAAAATACTTAAAAGCTTTCAACATTCCGTAAAATAATTAAAATCCTTGGAGTTTTAACGATTACCTTGAAAGATGTTCAAATGTTTTGCAGTCGTTAAAATCCCTTAAAATCTGTTTAAATCCTTTAAAATTGGTCCTTCAATGAATAATAATATATTCTCGTTTAACCCTAATAAAAAACCAAAGCTTTTTTTTAGACAAGAAAAATGAACCTTATGTTCGAAGAGAGTCTGGCAAATTTTTTTGATGAATTCATGAATTGAAAATTATTTTATTTTAATTGTAAATACTTTAAATTTATAAAAGTAATGATTCTTTGAATGCTTCAATTTTATAGTTGAGTATTCAATATTAAAATGTAACATTTTTTGATATCAAAGTTAAAATTTTGTATTCTTCATGACTTGGAAAAATTTTTGGTGACCGGGAAATGACAACACATTTTTTTGTGTTTAGAGGCCACCCTGAACATTAATATTCAGAATTTGACTGCCAATTTTAAGTGTGAAGTAATAATAAATGTGTAAAATGTATAAAGCAATTGGTAAATTTAATTAGGCCACAGGTCACTTCACTGAAACATGCTAATAAAAAAGAAGTGATCCTGGAAGGGATGTTGGCTTTATACGCTGACCTCGTATAAAGTATTATGTCTATATACTAGCTGATAAATGGGTTTAATCAAGAAAAATCACAGAGGCTTGGTGATAAGGCTCATGCTAAGAAATAGACACGAAGCATCGAGGAGGAAGCTTCGATGGCAGTGACAAAGTTTTGTTGAAAGCCTGCGGCCGCAAGTCTTTTCCTCTCATATTTTAGTTTCTTCTAAAAATAACTTTCCTGACAAGACTGCAATTTCCTCCATAGATATACGAAATTATTGAATTATTTTATATATACCACGGAAGAAGATAGGGATCAAAATTGCAACCATTTTTAAGAGAAACCTAGGATATTCAATATTTATGAGGAAAATAATGATGATAGCAATTCTTTGTCAAAGAATCATTTCAGATAATTACAGATTTCTATAAAAGGCAAATTGTGAGCGTAGAGGAAATCATTTTCAAAACAATTCATTTTTTTTGTTTATTTAAAGACCATAGAAGATTGATTGTTATTTAATAATGACACCATTTTTTAATTTAAAGCAATATACAAATAGTAAATTTTGCGTTATTTAGTTTTTTAACCACAAGTATTATAGATATAACAGGTTGGCTGCAAAACTTTATTTTCAAAATTCCCTGACTTTTCCCTGAGTTCTCCCTGACCATTGTTGTTTAAGGACCAGACTTTTAATATTGTAAAAATTTTAACATAGAATCTTTTATAAACGCAATAAAATAATTGAAAATAAAAATAAAAAATTTCAAATTCATTCATCTTAATCAAACAGGACGAATTTTTAACAAAAAAATTGAATTTTCGACCAAACTAGATAACTTTTTAATAAAATAGTGAAAATTTCAACAAAATAGTTAAAATTCTGAAACTGCAAAGATGAACTTTGAATGAGATGGACGAATTTTCTATCCAAGCTGACAAATGTTCAACAAAATAGCTAAATTCTCCACCAAAAAAGATGACTTTCAACAAAATACTTATTACTTAATCAAATATTGGAATTTTCTACCTATAAAGAGGAATTTTCAACCAAATAGTCAAATTTTTAAACAAAAAAATAATTTTCGACCAAATAGTCGAAGTTTTCAAAAAGGAACATTAAACTTCAACAAAACACAGTTAAATTTTCAACAAAATACTTGAATTTGTAACTAATTAGTTGAATTTTCTATCCAGAAAGATACATTTTTTACCAAAAAAGAAAAATCGAAATGGTCAAATTTTCAATCAAAGACATGAATATTCAACTAAGATGAATTTTCCAACCAAAAAGACAAACTTTCAACAACACACCAAAAAAATTTAATTTAAATTGTTGAGCTTTCAAGACGAGACGAATTTTCTGTAAAATAGTTGAATTTTTAAGGGGAATAATTAATCAAAAGATAGGAAATTTGAAACAAGAAGTCTAGTTTTGTACCGAAAAAGACGGATTTTCAACTAAAAACATCAATTTCCAGAAAGAAATGGAAATGTTACATTTTTAATTAAGACATATAATTGTAATCCCAAAACGAAAAAAATGTTCAACTAAAGACATGGATTTTCGAATAAAATGGTGAATCTTGAACTGGAAAAATTAAATTTTTATTTAAAACAATTGTTTTTAACTAAATGTAAAACGATTTTGAAAAAAGTTAAATTTCAAACAAAAAAAAAGATAAATTTTCAACGCAAAATGTAATAGTTTATATATCAATCAAAAAAGATTTTAATTAAAAATTGAAAACAGTTGAATTCTTCACACACAAAAAATTAGAATTTGTAATAAATTAGTTGTATCCCCAATTAACACAGATTAATTTTCAACCTTCAAAGTTGAACTCATAACCAAAAAATATTAAATTTATACTGAAAGACTTGAATATTTAAACAAAGAAGACAAATTTTAAACAAAATAGTTCAATTTTCTACCAAAGAGATAAATCTTCAACCGAGAAATATTATTCAGTCAAAAATTTTCTACCATATTCTTGAATTTTTGAGCCAAAATGGTGTATTTTCTATCAGAACATTGAATTTTCAACTAGAAATTATGAATTTGAAGATTCATCATTTAAGTGGGAAAATCATTGTTTTGATTGAACGTGTACCTATTTTGTCAAAATTTATTTTTTGTTGAAGTCATTCTTTGTAGTTGAAAATTAAACTACTGGGTCGAAAATTAACTTTTTTGTTGAAAATTCATGATTGTAAGTTGAAAATTCAAATGTTTTGTAGAAAATTCTTCTTCTTGGCTTACAAATTCAAGAATTCGGTAGAAAATTTAATTGGTTGGTTAAAAAATAAAATATTTGGTTGAAAATTGAATTGTTTTATAGAAAATTGATCTCTTTATCTTGAAAATTTAACGAACTTGTTGAAAATGGAACTATTTAGTTCAAAATTTAACATATATTTGATTAAAAATTGACTTTTTGGTTGAAAATTCCAAATTCATTTTGTAGGGCTGATGAAACCTCAACTGTCTTGTAGGAAATATGTCTTTTTTATGTAAAAGTCGTTCAAATCCCTTTCCTCCACCTATCACAATCCCCTCTCCATCCTCTTTTACCCTATTTCTTCTACCTCGTCCTATCACTTCCTATACATCCCCTCCCCGCCCCCTAGAGCACGGGGTAAAGTTGGCTAGGATAAAGGCAAAATGGCCTAGGGTAAGGATAAAGTTGACTGGAAAACGGGGTAAAGTCGACAGGGTACGAGATAAGGTCGTTTTAGGTACGGGGTGAATTCGGCGAGGGCACGGGGTGAAGTCGACAGGGCTAAAGGAAAAATTCGACTGGGGTACGGGATATATTGGGCGGGGGTACTGAGTGAATCGGATATGGTACGGGGTAAAGCCGGCTAGCATACGGAGTAAAGTTGGCTAGTATACACGGTAAAGTCATCTAGAGTACGGGGTAAAGTCTACTAGGGTACGGAATAAATTTAGTTAGGGACTTCCGCTAATTCCCCTCCTGGAAAAAATACGACAGACGGACAACTGAACGGAACTATAAATGTTTCTGCCCGGGGCTACGAAACCTTCAAAAGGGGAAAAAAGGGGAAATTGGACAAAAACTCTCAATTTTAGGTCTTTTGGGGTATTTCCTTTTAGGGGGAAAAGATAAGGACGGGGGGAAAGAGGAGATTAGGTAAAGAAAGAAGACGGAATGTGACCCCATCTATTTATGTTTTGCTCTTCCTTTCTCTTGACAAAATTAATTTGGTTTTTATTAGTTCATGTCTTGTTTCTCCGTGCCTGGGCAGGAGTTTTACAGCATCTCATTGAATTGAACTGGAGATGCGCTCTCTAGTTCCAGACTGGCGCTCTTTGCAAAAAAGGGGCATAAACGTGCGAGATAAGAGGAGGAGTTAGCGAACTCCTAGGAATTCCCTGTTGCTTTCTCATTCTCACGAGCGTCTCCTCTCTTAGTGCAATACTCGGGGTAGAAAGAGAGGGCTTTTATACCAGGGCAATGCTTCCGCAAGAGCGTTGCTTGGCATTTATCGTTATTCGCGTTAATACCAGGCTCGTTGTCGAGGAAGCCACGAAAGGAGAGCAGCTGAAGAGTACACTGCAGTACGCAATTAGGGGGCAGCTACCTGCGTTTCTTCCATTCAATAATATGTACGCCAACACCCTTCAAAATCCATCCACCCAATATGCCATCAGGATCCAACAACACCATCGCCATCAACCCTTACTAATTCTTCCTTCACCAAAATCCCATAGAAAATATTTCATATAAAAAAAAAATTCCGCAAGATAATTAGAGATGAAAGAAGATCAAACTCATGAATTTTCAAAATCATCAGGATCAGTTATTTCAAATGCCAACTTTCTATAAATATTTTACGCTACGTTAACCTATTCAAGTTCAAATAATGCAGAGAAGTCCAGCTTAGAATACTTCTCTATGCATGGAAAGGTCTAGGGGGGTAATTTTGGCTTAAAATGTCGAAAATAGCATCAACAGGAAAAACTAGTACGAGGTGGATACCGGTATAAACTGAATAATGGATAAAAGTGACTGTGCTTTAAAGCAAACGTTCTGTAATGTTTTTGGTAAGTAGCCAGATTAAAAACGATTTTTTATAATCAGTCTTTTTTCCACCTACTTGCTATTTTTATTTGAAAAATTGTGAAATGTGTTTTGGCATGCCGATGAAAATTTTGTTCCCTGAAAGATCATCATCTTTTAAGGAATAAAATTACTTCCACTATTCTTTCACTGGTTCATATGATTCGTCAAACTTTTGGCTTAAGAATTATCGAATGATTAATTCTCTTAATTTTCATTAAAAATTTTTATCAGGTTTTTTATACGAAGTAAATAAATATACAAATATGCAGGTAGATATCTGAGCACCTATTGGACTGAGAAATTTCAAAAAACATAATCATTCGTATTCTCCACATTTATTTAGAACCGCAATTATGGACTTTTTTTACCATAAAAAACGAATTTTTAATCCAAAAGGACGAACTTTCAATAAAACAGATGAATTTTCAACCAGATATGAATCCAAAAAATGGAATAGGTAAATTATCAGGTTAAAAATTACTTTAAACAAAACAAACTATCGACCAACAAAATACACGAATTTTTTACCCAATAGTTGAATTTTCCACTTATAAACGATAAAAAAATTAACTCTATACAAAATATCGAATTTCCAACATATAGCTCAATTTTTAAATAAATCATTTAATTTTCTACTAAATTGCTGAGTTTTCAAGTCAAAAAGAAGAATTTTTCAGGAAAAAGTTTAATTTTCAATTCGACAATATGAATTTTCGACAAAAAACGTAATTTACGACCAAATCGTTGATTTTTCAACTAGGACGATGAATCATTATCAAAAAAATAAATTTTTTACTATGTAGTTTAATTTTAGATTAAGTAGTTGATTTTTCAGCAACAAAAAATAAATTCTCAACAAAGCATGTAACAGTTCATATCACAACCATAAAAAGATTTTTAATTTGAAAACAAAAACATTTTAATTCAACCAAAAAACACCAATTTGCAACAAAATAAACGAATTTCCAACCGCAAAAGATTAATTTTAAACCAAGAATAAAAAATAGTTACATTTTCAGTCATGAAAATCAACTTTCTAAAGAAAAAAATTTTCAACAGAAAAGTTAAATTTTCAATCAAAAAGGTGATTTTTTACCAAGAAGATTAATTTTTGACAAAAAATGCAAATTATTAAGAAAATACATGAATTTTTGAAGAAATAGTTGAATTTCTAACCAAAAAAGATAAATTTTTTGTCAAAAATAGAATACTTCAATTTTCACTTTAAAAAATTAATTTTTAACCAGAATTTAAACGTATTTTCAACCAAATACATACATTGTTAACCAGAAAATATCACCTTTTGATGAAAAATATCAATTTTTAACAAAAAATTCAAATAGTTACATTTATAGTCAAGAAAATTAATTCTCAAAAAAAAAAAAAAAAAAACATTTAAGCAGAATAGTTAAATTTTCAACCGAAAAGTTGCTTTCTAACCAAGAATGTGGATTTTTTGCACAGAAAAGACTGATCATCATCAAAACATATGAATTTTCAATAATTAATTACTTGGATTTTTAACTGAAAAAGTATATTACTAACCAAAAATAGACTACTTTAATTTTCAGTTGAAAATTTTGATTTTCAACCAAACAGTGTACCAATTTTTAAGAAAATACATAAATTTTGAACGAGAAAAGATCAATTTCCAATTAAAAGTATAAATTTGTAACCAGGAATGAAATAGTTACATGTTCAATCTCGAAAACTAATTCTCAACCAAAAAAAGGGAATTTTCAGCATAATAGTTCAATTTTAAACCAAAAAGTTGATTTTTCAACTAAGAAGAATAATTTTTGACGGAAAAATACAAATTATTGACAAAATACATGAATTTTCAACCAATTTAGTTCCATTGTCAACCAAGAAGATGAATTTGCATCAAGTCACATAAATTTTCAAGCAAATAGTTGAATCTTTAGCCGAAAATGATTTTTCAACCAACAGTGGAATATTTCGATTCCCAGTTAAAAACATAGATTTTCAACCAAAAATTAAACGAATTTTTCGCAAAGTAGTTGCATTTTCAAAATAATAATTAAATTTTTAGCTGAATGATCGCAATTTTAATCAATCCGTATAAACTTTAAGCCCAAAATATAATGGTACAACAACAAAATTGCTTTTAACCAAGAATACTTGAACTTTCATATTTTGTTATATTAATTCAGTGCACATTCAAGCGAAAAAACTATTATATAAAATTCAATTTATATTTCGCATTTATAAATAAGAGGGAGGGTCGCCTTTAATGTCACATGACATTTTAAGAGGAAGCGGGTCACTGAAATATCACAAAAATGTGAACGCCCTCTATCGTATATTTGAACGAAAAAGGGGAAGTATTTCGAGAATATAGGAAAAACGGAGAATTTAAAAAGAAGGTAAAATGTAGGAGAATAGGGAAAATACCACAGAAAAAAATTAGGGTGCGAAATGTTGCAGGTAATCGGTCAAGTATGGTAAACGCGAGATGGGTACAGCCAACTGAGGTAAACTTTCCGCGGTGAATCGCAGAGGGGTGTTTGATTCCGATTCGATTCTTGCAAAAAAATCGAATTTTTGAACCCAAAAAATCGATTTTTGAATCAATTCTTGACTATTCGATTTTTCTGCGAATCTATTATTCAGGCTATGAATCGAAGAACGGATTTCTTACTTTCTAGAATTCTTTCATCTCTTTCTTTTTACCCACATCATTTTTTAGACCGTGACACGAAATTAAATTATATCTAATTTACAGTTTACACAGTTTAAACTCTAAAAGAGATTTCACATTCACAGCTGAGACTCACATTCATGTTTCAACTGCCTATATATATATAACAAATTTAATGATTATTTATGTTTTTTCAATCGATTCTTGAAACATCGATTCTAGTGTTACCGATTTTTTCGTGAATCGATTTGCATGTTTCGATTCAAAATCGATTCAAAAATCGATTCTTCTAAGAGAATCAAAGATCCGTGTCGCAGATATCTAAGGCGGACTCCGCTATAGGAACTTTTAACTCTGTTCGGCGTAATCAGCTGACTATTACCCTGCTTGAACAATTACCTGCAATGTTTCGTACCACTAGCTTTCCTGTGACTGTGATCCCTACCGTAATTATATGTAATATTGTTCACTTGATAAAAGAAATTTCTTTCATTTTTCAGCCGCACCACCTGAAACGAACAGCACACCATCTGAAACAAACAGCATACCATCTGAAACAAACAGCACACCATTTTTCACAATATCGAGACCTCGGGAAGTTTTTTAGCGAGAAAACAATCAACGTCGAACAACAGGAGGGTGAAAAGGAAGGTCCATTAGGTGGGATAATTCGAAACACCAATATATTCAAGACCTGTGTAACGAGGGTAATTTTTCCGAGCAAAACCGCCAGAGAAATGAATGGAGCTTTCGAGATTTCTCTCTCGGTCCTTCTCAATCTATTTCTCTCTCCGATTCCTCATCAATCCATTTGTCCTTTTTCTCTTCCTGCAGAGTCTATATCAACCCAACCACCCCTTTCCCTAAACTTTTCATGCATTAGTTCCTCGGCCCGTTTGTCAAAGTTTACCGATCATTTTAGCGTTCGCGCCAGCCTGCTCTGAATTTTCGAGATATCGATTCTCCCATCATGTCGCAGAATCTTGTAAAAGAATCGAGGATAAAGTACCCTTCCACGTGCCAAAAGGCCGCCGGCGAATAAACTCATGGCAAAGCTGAATTCTCGGTGAATCCTGATTCTTTATCTATTAAAATAACATTTTTGATTCGCCATTTTTTGCTTTTATTTTTGAAGAAAATAAGAAAGCGTATCCGGGAGAAATTCCAGTTTTACGGTTTGGGGAATCCGAGCTTACTACAAACAAGGTGAATTTTCCACTAAAAAAGACGAATCTTCAATAAAATACCAGTATATACATTTTTAATCAAATAGTTGAATTTTCACCCAAAAAGATTTATTCTCTACCAAAAAAGAAGAACTTTCAATAAATTACATACATAATATTTTTATTTCTGAACCAAACATAGAATGATTAAATTTTCGTTTAAAGACATTCATTTTCTACCAAATAGTGGAATTTTTATCCAAATTATTGAAATTTCAAGGAAAAAGACCAATTTTCTACAAAACAGTTAAACTTTCGATTCAAAAATATGAATTTTCAACAAAAAAGTTAATTTTCAACCGAACATTTAAATTTTGATCCATATAAAAATGAAATAGATTAATTTTCATTTTGAAAAATGAATTTCTAGTAAAAACTACTTTTCTTCAACAAAGTAGAATTTTCTACCAATTCGTGAAATTTTTCACCAATTTATTGAATTTTCAAGGAAAAATACGAATTCTCCACAAAACAATTAAACTTTCGATTCGAAATATGAATTTTCAACAAAAAAGTTAATTTTCTACCAAAAATTTAAATTTTGATCCATATAGTTAAATTTTCATTTAAAAAAAAAATTATTTTCAACCAAAAATACTTATTTTCAACAATGTAGCTTAATTTTCAAGAGGTGTTTAATTCAGCAACGAAAAAGTGAATTTTCAACATGATACTTATATCCTTCACAAAAAACAGATTAATTTTCAAACAAAAACAAACAGTTGCATTTCTAACCAAAAAATTGACTTTCTGTTGATGTAGCTCAACTTTTTACCAAATAGGTCAATTTGTTACCAAACTGTTGAATTTTCGAGTCAAAGATAGGAACTATTCACAGAGCATTTGAATTTTCAACCCTAAAATGTACATTTTCGGCAGAAATAGATTAATTGTTATCCAACGAGTTTGCATTTTTAATTTAAAAAAAATGAAATTTGTACAAAAGAAGATGAATTTTCAAACCAAAAATATGAATGTTCCACAAAATAATTGAATCTTCAACCAAGAACAAAGTCAAGAAGGAAAATAAGCTCTCATGAAATTTTTTAATTTTTAGTTCAAAAAGGCGAATTTTCAACAAAACAGTTGAATTTTCAACCGAAAAGGGAGATTTTTTAGCAAAACTGTTGAATTAAAAAAATAATTAACTTTCCCACCAAACAATACAATTTTTCAACAAAAAAGAGTGTTCACTTTTGTCCTAAAAATTTTTTCGCAATAGTTCGAGGGCAAAATGTCCCGAAAACAGGGTTTTTCGGCCTTCTTCAAGGGTCCACTTTGACTTGTTCCCAGAAGGAGCGCGACGTTAGGAAAAATGTGAAAAAATTCACAGATATTCTTCGAACATTTCTGAATGCTATAAATTTTTCAAAATGGTGAAATATGCAATAGTTTACTTTATAGGGTGATTTACTTACAAAAACTTTATCTTGCGAACGAATGGAGATAGAAAGCCGTTTAATGGCACGAAGTGTGGAGTTTTGTCATGCGATTTCAGTGCAATAATTAAATTGATGATAAAATCATTCTTACTCAGGAGATATAATTTTGAATATTTCTGACTTTAATCAGTTTGGGCGCGTGACCAACTCAACGGGACAAGTGGAAGCAAAAAAAGTACCCTTTCTATGACAATAGTAATTCCAGAAGCAAGCCAAATGGCCGAAACAGATGTACTTGAACGAAGCAGGGCCGTCTCAACATCTTGAAGATGCATTTACGGAGCGGGTCATCAGAAAATCGAAACCCAATTGGAAATATTAACCCGATTAAAAATATTTTCTATATAAAAAAATTTGCAACAAAAAATTTCTTCTAACACTCCTGCAATCCTGGATATCTCTCAGAATGACTTTAATTTTTTTTGTGAAATTCACGTTATTCTTAAGGTTTCGGAAATCTTCACAAATATTTATAGCAGCATGACTTTTCAAAATGAAAAATTATAAAAAATTTTCCAAAGAATCTTTATGACATTTTTATATTGTTTCGAAACCTTTGAAAATACTTGAAAAATTTATTTCAAATTTAACAAAGTCTATATTTCGTTCTACATCGTTGGAAACCTTTTCGAAACTTAACTTATTCAACAAATATAATTATAGAACTTCCAACTACCTTTTTACATAATTTGAATGTTTCCTGCAAATTGGAAGTAATTGTCTTTAAATGTTGTAGATTATCTTTCGACAATTTGGAAAATATTTTTAAAAAGTCATTTTAATTTACCCATGAATCTGCAGAAAATTTTCTTATTCTTTTTCAACCTATGAAAATTCTCGAAAAGCTTCCAAATTTTATTTTAAAATCTAAAAAAATGTATAATTCGTTGAGAATTTCTTGAAATATTTCGAAACTGTAAATAATTTTACAATTTTTTTCAGCACCTGTAAGTATCTTTTAGGATGATTGGAATCGTTCCTAAAGTTTGAAAAAAAATGTTGTCAAACATTTACATTTCTCATTCATACATTACAATGCATTATTCGAAATAGACAATTATTTCAATTTTTTTAAATATATCTTTTTTTACATAATTTGAATGTTACCTTTAGTTTTTTTTACATAATGTGAATGTTTTCTGCAAATTGGAGTAATTGTCTTCAAATTTTGTAGATTATATTTCGACAATTTGGAAAGTATTTTTAAAAAACCATTGTGATTTGCCCATGAATTTGCAGAAAATTTTCTTAATCTTCTTCGACATATGAAAATTCTCGAAAAGCTTCCAAATTTCATTCTGAAATCTAAAAACATTTATAATTTGATGAGAATTTCTTGAAATATTTCCCAAATGTAAATAATTTTACAATTTTTTCAGAACTTTTTATTTAAATCCTGCAAAATAAATAAAGTGACTTCACATTTTTTATATTCTTTTTCCAGATTTTGAAAAATCTTTTCTCTTCGAACCTATCGAAATTGTCAAGAAGCTTGCAAATTTTATTTCGACATCTAAAAAGATATCTAATTTGCTTACAATTTTCAGAATTTTCAGAATATTTTAAGACATTTTTTGATATAGAAAATATTTTTAATCGGGTTAATATTTGCAATTGGACCCGCTCCGTAAATGTATCTTCAAGAAGTTGAGACGACCCTGCTTCGTTCAAGCACATCTGTTTCGGCCATTTGGCTTGCTTCTGGAATTACT